>CM067317.1:34280640-34578534 GCA_034231615.1 Meghimatium bilineatum | reverse complement strand
CTCGTTTATCCCTAGTATTCTTTTATAATCATTTTTATTGTCTATATCTCTATCTGTATGTTATGGCCATTGTTTAACTTTCGTTGTTACAAGTAGAAGTGTTCTCTGAAGAATTCTTTCTTATGTACTGCTTGTGAGCTTCATATCTGATTTTTTTGCATGGTCTGCCTCCGATTTCATGTCTTTCCACTTTCTTTTTAAAATTGATTTTACAGCTACTTTTACTGCTTTCTTATCGTTGTCTACACACATGTTTGGTAGGGCTCTTGAGTATATTATATTGTGTTCTGTTCTTGTTGTTAATATAATATATCGGCTTCTGCAGTTTAAATAGTCATTCTTGTACCAGACATAAACTTGGGTGATTGACGAATGTTTTTGTTTAAATAAGTTTTTCTGAATACACATTTTAATTATTCTGTAGTTGTTGCATGTTTTCTTGTTTATTTAATATCCGAGCTATCCAAATCATCATTATAATTCATTTCTTTCTGGTTCCAATTGTGCGTGGAAATTATGTAATACGAATAATTATTCTTCTGTGTTGTTGTTTATATCATTTGTTTTATCAAAAATTTCTCCACTTCTTGTTTCATTCAGAAGCCAATAAATAGTAAAGATCGATAATAGTAAAGGGTTGAATGAAGAGTAAACCATCTTTCTGCCAATATTCTTCTTCCACTTTCAATATATGGTCCTCACATTTAATCCAGAATTCGTTGTTAATGTCTGTGAGCATATAATATGCCATTTCTGAACATCGTTAAGTTTGAAGGTTTTATTTTCCATTGCCGCGGCTCCTTTAATTTTAGCCCAAACAAATTCTATTGGATTTAAATGTGAACGATACGGTGGTAGTCTTATACATCTATGTCCATGCTCCTCTATAATTTTATCAGTGTGGTAAGTCTTTGCTCTTTGTGTATTCTTTACCAACATCAGCAACTCAGGTTTCAAGTGCATTTCAGTAAATGAAATATTTTCTTTTCTAAGCCATATTAATCTCTTCCTTAGTAGACGAGATTGTAAGGATCTTATCTTCACATGCAAGAACATTGTGGTATGAAAAGTTGTCCATAATCAGACATGGGGGTCTATCTAATGAGGGAAGTACAGTCTTTTCTATCCACTCTCTAAATATATAACCATTCATTTCAGCATGGTAGTCTCGATTATCGGTAGATTTAGAAATGAATATTAGTTCACAATTTTTCAACAGACCATTTTCTTTGCTACCTGCATGCACCATTATTAATCTTTGACCTTTGTTGCTTAGTACATATCTCTTAATATTTCCATCCGCAGATTGCCATTCCTTTTCATTAGCGTGGTGAGCGTTTATCCATGTTTCATCAGTATATACTATATCATAATTTTCTTTCCGCATCTCCCTAATTTGTCTCAAATATTTACATCTCATAGTTTCTAAATGTGGTTTTTTCACTAATGACGCTTCTGCCACATGTATATTTGCGAAATGTGAATCCGGCACTCCTTACTGATTTCCATAATTTTGTTTTAGAAATGTGAATTTCGTTGGTATTTTCTAGATACGTTTTCAATATTTTTAATGTTAATGCTTCTTTGCCATCCAAAAGCCTATGAATTGATCTCTAAATGATTTCATCATCGAAATTGTCTACAACATTTTTTTTGCCCTCTCATTTCCTTTGTGTTTTGACATTAGGGTTGTCTTCGCTTAACCACATTGATTTGGAGAATATACCCATGACATGTGTTCTTTTTGAGGGCTTCGATAAACTATGAAATAGAGTACCGCGTCTCTCTCTTGTGAAAAATATGTGTACAATCTAATAGCTATACTTTTCAGTGAAACTAATTTAACTTTCAAAGACATGGTTATATTATAGTTGTAAATGCTGCTTTATATAGGCTGTAATAATTTACACAAACATATGTTGAATACATCACAATAAAAACACATCGAATTCATATTGCGACTGACAGATACACATCTGTGGAAACTGACGTTTAGCTATTATTCAATATATAACTACGGAAAAAAACAACTTGGTGCTACTTCTTAATATTTCACGTGTTGCTTACCGATATAAACTGACCGTGTAAAACAAAACAGAGAACTTGGTCAATTTTACAGTAAACCCGTGTACTTGTAAGACAATCAACAAACACGTATTGCTTCCTTTAAAACACATTTGTAGCGACTGCTACGATAAATCCGTTCAATCTAGGTAATAATCATAAATCTGTAACGTGGTTATGAAATGAGGCATTCATACAAAATATGAAGTCTATACGCTCAGTAATTACAGAGAAAAATGTAAATATCAGTAGACAACTATTTATGAACGCACTATAATTAACTGAATTAATGAAGCGAGAGTAACGTTTTCGTGTCATATAAATTAGTGACATCTATGTGGTCAATGTATTCTGCCGTCCAGACTTATTTCATGAATATGGAGTGATTTCCCTTGTTACTGTGTCTTGAAACTTTCTGTCAGTCGCAAACACAGTATAACCGTTAACACCGACAGTACTATATGCTGATCGGTCGCGGTATAACTCACAAGTGACAACTCATGGGTTTTCTATGTGATCGCAGGTAAAACAATTTCCATCTGTAATATTTGTCATGAAGTGTGAATAATATAATAATTTTTAAATATCGAATATAACCCATAAGAATATGACTATATATATATATATATATATATAGTATATATATGAACATATATATATATATATATATATATATATATATATATATATATGAACATCCTGGACATATCCTTGACTAACCAACCTTCCTGACTCACCACATTGGTACACTACAAACCGATTGATTCCCACAGCTTTCTCCTGTGTACCTCTTCTTATCCCTGTGCCTCTCGCGATTCCCTTCCATTTCTCAACTTCTTTGTCTCCTGCGTATGTGCAGTGGTGACGATGACTTTCTATAGAAAGCCCACGAGATGATGGACTTCCGCTGTCGCCTATACCCCGATAGGGTCCATCAGTATGCCCTGTACCGCCTTGATACCATCTCGAACACATGCAGGTCTTCTCCCTCTAACAGAGTCAAAATTGTTCTCACTTTCCACCCGCATAGAGCTGCTATTCGTTATGTCCTAGTCCGACACCTTCCTTTTCTTCAGTCGGATCCTGATACCCGTGAAGTGTTCTGCAACCTACCTCTGGTTGCATACATGTGTGACAAAAGCCTCAGGGATCTTCAGAGTCTCAGTCCGGAGTCATCTTGTGCCTGACGCCCCAATTATTCTGGCACCATCAGCTGCAAACGTCCTAGATGTTACACCTGTCAGTATGTAACTCAGACCAGGTCCGTCACATTCCCCAAGGCTACCTTCACCATTGAGGAAAGTTTCTCGTGTGTGTCCCGTAACGCCATTTATGCCACCATCTGCAAGCTCTGCACCATGACGTAGATAGATGATACTGACAGGAGGCTGGTTAACCGATTCCGCGAACACCTACACTGCTTAATACATCATCTACGTTGTCCTGTCGACGCCCACTTCAATGGTATATGCCTTCGGTGCGCCCAGGATATTCAGGTGACGGCCATTAAGGCGTTCTTCTCTGATGACCGGACCAGTCTTGTGTTTGATAACTGCTTTATATGAATTTTGGCACACTCTAAAACCTTTTAGGGATCTATAAGCGTCCGGCATGAATAATTTCGTGGTTTTCAGTTATTTCTGTTTCGTTCTCACATTTATTTGGGTTTGTTTTTGTATATTTCTTATTTCTGTACATTTCCAGTTTGTATCACATCTGACATATTTCTATTGTTCCGGCCACTCACACACCTAACTTGATACTGGACACGGCGTGTCGTCCCTGTTCGTCGTTGCTTTGGATGTTTATGTGACCTTGACAAAGGCCTTTTGGACGAAAAGTCGATTTGTGTGTGTGATTATGTGTGCTTTTAGTTATTGGCAAAATTGCATTACCCTGTTTCAAGCTTTCCTGTTTAATAATTGAATCAGGGTTGCGGGTAAATTTACTTTTATAGAATATTGCGCCGGCTAGAAAAAAGCTTTGCAGTTAGATACACATGAAGTAGCTGCAATCGAATTGTTAGAACCTTGACCGTCACTGTTTTTATAGTTAAAAACTATGATATAACCAAATTGGACTAACGTCCGCGGTTGATAGATACTTACCTCACCATAAAATGTATTATTTACTTAAACAAACCATGAAGGTGAGAACCTGTGCTTTAATCTAATGTCAAATCTGTTCCTTGTAAAATATCTATACCTCATAGATCATGTTACCAAGATTACCTGAACCAAGATATACATGATGTTTCTATTGTCATAACCCTAATGTAACCAAATTGGACTATGATCGCGGTTGAAACGGGACTTTCTCCAGAACTGGTTTAGAATTTGATTATTTCCCTTGGCTAGGTTTATCAGTTTACGTTAATCATTTATTAATTTAAATATACATATATTTAGGGTTAAGGTCAGGATTAGTTATATAAAATCTCACGCACAACACACACACGAGAGAGAGAGAGATGTCCATGGGTGCATACACTATGGGCAATTAAGCAGTCGGTGAACATTCTTATACCACATTGAGATTGAGAACACAACAACTTCTCTCTTTGTCTTCCTCAGTTTCTTCTCCCCTTGATTTTTCCAGTGATCACTAAATGTTAGTTTTGCACTTCTCATAACATGCTCGAAAAATCGTGACTACTGTTTCTAATTTTTGCTCTAATTTGGCTTTTTACTTCATCTCTGAGAATTTATAAATTAGTTTTCTTGGTCGATCATGGTGTTCTCATCTCCGTATCCTTCATGTTACGTATATCTTTGAGATTGGTGATATAAATTTAGGGGCGAGTATGCGTGGCAGCCATGTTTGCACATGTTATGTGCGAGCGAGGCCCGTGGAAATTTGACGGGTATTGTCATATACACATCTTTCTTGGAAATCGGACTAGAGTTTTTCGCTGTTACGGAATTGCATTCTCATTTTGTACACTATCCAGTGTTATCAGATGTAAATATACGAGTTTATTTGTACTGCACAATCTTATATATACATACTTCCGGTTGTATATGTATGTTCAAACTCCTCCCCCATTTCTATGTTTGTCACTTCTTCAAGAGTTTATCTCATCACCCTCCTCTTATGTGTTTGTATATGTTGCCTTCCTTATGTTTGTGGTCACTTCTCTCAACTGTGTTTCATTCTCACTCTTTTTCTTGCATGTGCGGTTGTCTTTCATTTCTAGAACAGTAAATAAATTGAACTCTATAAAGAAATGACCATTGAAATTGTCGTATGTAATATGTGCTGTGCATCCGTCGAAGTCTTTGATGACCATTCAGCTCAACTGTGCTATTTCTATTCTTCCGGTCATTCACACATCTAGCTTGATACTCGACACTTTGTGTCGTCCCTGTTCGTCGTTTTTAAAATGTATATGTGCATGTGACCTTGATAAAAGCCTTTTGGTCGAAAAGTCGATTTGTGTGTGTGATTATGTGTGCGTTTAGTTATGAGCAAAATTTCATTACCCTGTTTCAAGCTGTGTTTCATTCTCACAACTCTTTTTCTTGCATGTGGGATTGTTTTTAATTTAAACCACAGTAAATAAATTAAACTCTATAAAGAAACGACCATTAGAATTGTCGTATGTAATATGTGCTGTGCATCCGTCGGTCGACGATGACCATTCGGCTTAACTGGGATGATGCTGAAGATGATAATGTCTGTAGTGTGCCCGACTGTGACTAATGAGTCCTATGCGTGTTTGGAATTGTCTATCACACTCTGGACATGTCTGAGAGGAATCTGTGGGCCATTGAGCAGCTCTTGTCCATCTTCTAGCGCGATCTTTTTGCGCATTATTGTGTCTGAGGTTCTCTGCTGCTGCTTCATCACTCTTTGATTCTTCGATGCCATGAATTTCCCATGAATTTATGTCTATTTTGAAGTGAGTCAGTAATGTTTTAAGAGTATCTTTAAAACACTTCTTCTGCCAGCTCTCGTAATCATGAAAAGAATGGAGTAACATATGAACAGAGAAATCAAAATAGTCCAGGCAGGTTTTAGACAGAACAGCTGTAATGGTGATCACATCTTCAGTATGAAAAATATAATAGAGGTGAAGAGAATTCAACACAGTTATATACACTTTTTTCATAGACTACTCAAGGGCCGTTTACTGTGTAACACACCAGAAATAATGGGAACACATAGGTTTCCTACACCATCTCATATCGCTCATTAAAATGCTTTGTCAGGCTTCTGTCTACCTCCAGAGAGAAATTCGGACTGGTTTGAGGTTCAAAAAGTGAGACAGGGATATATCCTCTCACCACATCTGTTCAATATATATACTGAAAACATCATTTGAAATGCATGAGAATGCATTGTGAACAGTTTCTACCCCTTAATATCGGAGGACAGATTCCAGAATTTAAGTATATTGATGCAACACCCCCCCCCCCATATCAAGGAAGTCCCACATGTTTATTGCACATGATTATGTTAGTCAAAAGTCATAACGAGGCACAACTCTTTATTTTCCTCAGTGCAAAATAGACAAAAATAGTGCATGCATATCAATAGCAATGAACATAAATAGCAATTGTCAAAGAACAACTGGAAAATATCAGCAACTTTAAATATCTCGGGTCAATCATCAACACCACAGAAGATTGCTCAACAGAGATTAGAAAGTTATTATCAATGGCTATCTATAATTCATCACATGAAAAATCTTTAGCAATGGACCCCAAAAGAAAGCTACAACTGTTAAGAAGCTCTATTTTTCTAGTGGCACCATATGGTAAGACGTGGACAATGACATCCGCAATGCAAAATAAAATAATTCGAAATGAAAATTTTATTGAAAGGTCCTAAGAATATCATGAACAGAAAAATGAAATAGCGCAGACGCCCGCAAAGACCGATCATAGAAAGAAGAATGGCTCCTAAAAAAAACCAACATATTTCGGACTAAACACAAATGTTTAGAAAAATTAGTTATAGAGGGAAATGTTCCAGGAAAGAGAACAAGAAACCGATGGACACACGATATAAAAGACTGGGCAAGTTGCATAGAACCGGGAGATTACAGAGTGGCAGTGGGGACAGCGTTCTGTAAAGGACACGTCACACACACAGAGAGAGAGAGAGAGAGAGAGAGAGAGGAGAAAAATAGAAAGATTCAACCAGATCGAATATGATAGCCAAATAGTAAGGCGTACACAATAATCATTTCCTAGATTCCATTGTTTAACTTAGATAGATATACTGCTGTTGTAGTAGTTATCGTGTTTCTAGTTGAGATCACCATTTCTTGGAATTTGTACACATTCTGTGAAGAAATGTATGGGTACATCAGGCTTGAACAAGACAGGGGAGAAAGTGTGAGATAATACGTTGAACAAACTGAGATAAAAAAGAAGTAAGTGTCGTTAGAGAATGCACTCACTACATGGAGGATTGTGAAAATGGCAGGTGAACGAATAGCTTGTTATTCAGGTGCAAGATTTACGTCAATTTGTGTGGTTATATTTAAAAAAAAAATGAACTTGAGGCCTAAAACCACTGGAAACATAATTGAATATTCAAGTTGATGTGGTTTATGTCAGAAGAATGGGACTGAATATTCTACAGCAGTGTTATATATTATGCTGCATTATATATTCATAGGCAGCGCTGATTCCACAAATGGAAATTTTGTCTAAACAGCATCAACAGTACATTTTTTTCTTTCTATTCAGTCCTCTTAAAATCTGCTGCTTGTTTTTGCAAAGTCAATGTGTTGAATTTGTAATTAACACATCATTTTTTGGTCTTCTAAAAATAAATTGTGTCCGGCAGAATAACAACTGTCAATTTTTTCATCCATGTACGCTAGAACTTTTTTAATGGTTGCCTCTTATAGAAACCATTAGGGGTGCAAAGAGTTCTATTGATCTCGGTAGACGCAGGGTTAGCATATAACCAAGATCCTAAAAGTACCACTCCGTGCACCATGGAAACAGAAAGATAGCTGCTCCTGTTGTCTTTCTGGCCAACACTTTTAGGCTCATGTCCGTGGAAATGAAGGCCGTAAATGGAATGGAAATTGCCTTCAAAGAGACTAACGATATCTGATACCTCTACGCCGACGCACTCAGAAGCACTGTCGGCATACAGTAACGAAAGGCATCTGTGCATTCTGTCTCGGTCAGCTAAGAATGATGAAACATATCAGGGGTGGCCAATGACAGTGTCTCGATGGGTAGATCCTAAAATATGGTGATCATATGAATACACAGTGAATCTGGACAAAGTAACACGCGCTTGCGGGCATCGTTTTGCACGTGAATCGATATAGTGACGACGAAGCTACAATTGTTCATCACGAAACCGACTGGCGGAGGTGCTGTTCATGCTCGAGAACACACAGACGCCCACATGTCTCACAACAATTGACCCCATTCAAAGTAGGAGTCATGTATTGGAAGAGCCAACTTGAACATGCACTCCTGGGGATTTAAAAAAAAATTGTCCAATAATGTGCGGATAGCGCAGCCGTGATAATGACAATGAATTTCACAATCGTGTGGCATTCTCCGATGATGCGACCTTTCACACTTTTGGCGAAGTTCACTGGCATCGTTTATGGTATATGGAGATGACACCCACATGTCGTAATGGAGCATGAGCGAGACAACTCTAAAGTTAAATCCTGTTGCGTCATAATCCTGGATTCTGTGATAGAGCAATGTTTCTTCGCCGAAGCTATACCCAGAGGAGCAACATATATAAACATGCTACAAAATTTTTCAATTCCTAGGAAGCAAGAAGGATTCATATTCGAGAAAGATAGAGCGCCTCTACACTATGGCAATGAATTAAGAAACTACCATCAACAATTTCTAGACAGATGGATTGGAATATTAGGTCTCATTTAATCAAAGTCACCAGATTTGATCCCCGTATAAACATATTATCATTGTGTAGGTTGGTGTGTGGCATCCTAATAACAGTGGTGCTGCTCTTGTTTCCAGCCTCTGTTTTATTTTCTTTCATTTATTCAGTGATATATATATATATATATATATATATATATATATATATATATATATATATATATATATATATATATATATATATATATATATATATATATATATATATATATATATATAACCTAAACATTGCTAAGGATACAATTTTAGTACTAACGGGGAAATTCTGTCATAAATACGATGCAGAGGGCCCAGAGATGACATGCATACCAGAGTGAATCGGCCAGCACTTCATAGCTGGTCGATCATCAGGGTCAGTGAACCACATCTGGCCAAGACCCTCAGTACACTTCCACGCAGTGGGCCTGGAAACAGGAGTGCAGCAACCCTGCTGTAGCCTGGCCAAGTACTAGGGATCGAAGATACGGGAATTCCTACCCGGCCCAAAATAATGCTGGCTGAAGACGGAAGGCGCAGATAACGTAGCTTGCTGTAAAACATGACACAACGCAGATCACCCGCATACGTCCTTTTCAGGACGGTCAGCGGAATGCTTTCAGAGGGTCCGCCGAAAGGCGTACGAAGAAGAAGAAAGAAGAATACGATGCATGAATCCAGACAATCAAAGTTGCAAGCGAAAAAAATTAGCTGACCTCCCTTCTTGGTCCACAGCCTGGAGTATTCCGCACAGATGCAAGATTACCACTCCACACGCCCAGCCCAGAATACTGCCAGACTTGCGAATACTAAAAATACCGAACTATGCAACCATCGTAAAGTAGCTATGCAGTGGATACCACCGCATTGTGGAATACATGGGAACGAAAAAAGTAGATCGTCTGGCAAAGGAGGGGAGCTGTTGACCAGATGTGCAAATAACATACCATCAAATGATGCAGATAATTAAAGCAATTAGAAGGCCAACACCAACACAAGACAGCTAACAAATTATGAACAGACCAGACCACGTTGTCATTCTGTTCCTCAGAACAGGACACAGCTGACTCCACAGTCACTTGTAAACAAAGCTAAAAATAGACAAAACAGATATATGTACACGCACCTCAGACATCAGACATATTATTCAGGTATGTCCAGAATATGAAATTCTGAGGTAAATACACTGGTCCAGCTACACTGTTTCAATAGTGGAAGAAAAATTCTGCGTATCTCTGTATGGATTAAAAAAATTAGTCACGTTTATAGAATAAACACAACTTCAGATATAAGCCCATTCCAGGTGAAGGAAAGAAGAAGGAAGGCACCCTTAGGTGTCTTTCTATGTGGATGCTTAAAAACCTTTGTCTATCAAACTCAGGTGCAGAGACTGGATAATCTTTGGTAACGAGTAATTGATGACTGTGCATCCTTCACACATCAGATGCTTCAAAATACGTGGAGATAGAATGCCGTCTTGACATTCTTCGTGTCACTAAAGGCGCTTATGTTATGATTTACTGAAACTTGTGAAACTTTCTCTTCCCCAGCATTGGAATAAAACTTGACTTTTTCAAGTTAGACACAATGTACACAGATACATAATTGGTCATTTATACTATATCCAATCTTCCTGTAGTCATTTCTAAGGAGATGTATGGCATACCAGTATATATTAATATTCTCTGCACACTATTCGTGTACTGTCAACACACATAATTGAAATATCATGTATAGGACGATGCTTTTCAACAATTTTTGCATAATAAGGATTTTATTATAATAAGTCCACTTTTAATAAGTTAGTTCAGTAGCATGTTCATGAAAGTGTCCAAGATAAGCCTGAAGCAACTGAGATGTGTTTTATAAGAAAATGATGAAAATTCCGTTGATAGCCAAGAAAACTAAGAAGTCTTCAGAGTTGCAGGAGTAAAATGACAACTTAAGCTTATAGCAAAAATTAGAAACAATCAAGATTTGTAGGACATATTACGCGAAAAGTAAAACTTGAAATTTAGCAACCACCAAAAATATCAAGGGGAGAAGAGACAGAGGAAGATAAATAGAGAAATTTCTGGATGGGTTTTCACAGTGACACTGAAAGAAGTCGTTAACTGAACTTATTAACAACACAAGAGACCGAGAGTTTGTATAAAAGCATGATCGCCTACGCCACTCAGCATGACACTTGATTGATTGAGCATGTCCATTGGAACGTGAACTACAAGTGTTCACAATATCAATGAAAAACACTATTCAGGAGCTGTAATAATTTAATTAATGTAGATTAAGAACGAAGGAAGCTAGTTAATCACAAAATTGAAATTAGCAACTAACATAAGAACAGTGCATGTGTATGTATAAAACACAACACAAAACACATACACGCGCGCGCGCGCGCCATTAATATAAGATTAGAGACCTCAGAAAATCAGTGCTAAGTAAATATTGAAATAGAATGTAGTCTATAAATTGCAGATTCTCTCCCAGCTATCAAGATTTAGTCAAGAACTGGTGAAGTGGCCAGCAGAAGTGAGCACATACTCACGGGTAACTCTCAAGGATTTTGTTCACAGCGCTCCCTATAAAGGACTTTGTTATTGATTCCTACTCCCATTTGTGCTTGGGAATATGCTTTAATTGATAAGGAGGGAGAATACTCGACTACAGAAGTGGTTTTCATAATGGCTATATCTCTGACCCATGAACAAATATTGAAAATTGAGAGTAACAAAAAATGTATCTTGATACTATATAACAGTCATAATAAGTAAGAATAAAAGAAAACTGGAAACTTTTATTTGTTAGGTTCAAAGTAAAATGTGTCACGAAAAAAAAGTGGACAACCACTGGTGTACAAAATGTGTATTTGTGACGCAGCGTGTGCAGTATAGTTTACAGTATTTTACAGGGTGTTTTTTTTTGAGGGTGTGGGCAATCAGATAGTGTATGTTCGTGATTTCTACATGTGCACTTAATGTGCATTGTGACTTGTGTGTGGTGGAGTATGTGTATATGTGCATTTTATATGTGCAAGTGTGTGTCTAATTTTGTCTTTTATCTGATTTTGTTGTTAGGATTGAATATTGATCGGTGTTTAGTTGCTTAATATACAGTAATATTGTGTCGTCTCAAGACGTTGGTAACTCATTCAACCCATCTTCTTCTTTGTCTTTCTCAGCCTCCTGTTGCTTCCATTTTCATGTTGTATGCTCTTGCGGTTCGCCAATGTGCGTTTATTAAGTGTCCAAATATTTTCAGTCCATGTTTTTCAAAATATTTTAACAAAAATGTTGTTCCAAAAGTTCTTGTTGTTTCTTCATTCTTCACATGGTCTCTTCTTGTTCTGTTTGTTGCTTTTCTTAGACTCGTATTGCACGCGTATATCACGTTTCACCAGCTGTGCCCAACTTTAACATGATATGTCTAAACAAATATATAACGCATATAATTGAGATTTTGTATGTGAATTTGAAATGTTATAGTCCCTATGAATGAATGTTTTGATTAAAATGCAACGATTGGTTTCAATTTTCGTTTATATAGATCAAAAGTCTACTTGTGAGCACGTATCTCACACACAATAATTAGGGTGTTTACAGTCAATTATAAGACGTCATTTGCACATATTGGTTTATAATACAATTGGCGTGATTTTAATTGTGAAATTCCACTATTTTGCACCCCTCGAAAACAAGATATATGGTGTATAGAGATTGTTGGTGTCACGCTCAAATTCTCCACCAAAAGCGTTTCCACATAACGTGTGTAGTTAGTAGGAAAAATGGTTAGAGCGGATCACAAATAATATATTAAAGTATTTCTGCAGTCAAGCTGCTCGATTATGTAAGAAATCATCTGCAACAGGTATTCATATGCAAATATAACGGACACATTATTGTAATAGTAGACACGTCTATGCCTAATCATTTCACATAATTTTGTCTGAAGTGGTACACTTTCTTTTCTCGATACACAATAATTAGTATGCTGACAAAGATCAACAGATTTCATTTGTTTATAAAAACTG
Source organism: Meghimatium bilineatum (assembly GCA_034231615.1). Lineage (NCBI taxonomy): Eukaryota > Metazoa > Mollusca > Gastropoda > Stylommatophora > Philomycidae > Meghimatium > Meghimatium bilineatum. The sequence goes on along the minus strand of CM067317.1, from coordinate 34,565,568 downwards.
CACATGATGCGCACACACAAAGTATATATTTATTGGGCCTAACCAATAAATTCATTCATAAGGCCATAACATCATTTGCAAAAATGACATCAATACGTTATATGGTTAATCAGATAGTTACATTTGTTTGAAAGCAAAGCTGGTAAAACGTGCTATAGTAAGCTTTCTCTATTGTTCTTTAGTTAGTGTCCACGTCTGATTTTGATGTGTGTGCGTGCTACTGAATAATAGTAATAACCACATCATATTCTATATAAAAATTGTTAGCATATCCTGTACAGAATGTAATCATCAACCCAACATTTTATTGACTGTAGTTATTTTTTTGGGCAATATTTATGTTCAATAGTTTGCAATTGTTTTCTGAACAGTTTCCATACACAATTGTCTGCGTTGAGATTTGAGCCCGGCACCATGGCTGTCACTGATTATGTACCTCGCTGCTACGGTGATATCCAATATCGGACATCAAAATGCAACTATTATTTAATTTGAAGACACCAAGTATACGTTCAATAGCGTATCCAGTGTAATTTGAAAACAACTTCAGTTGCGATACATACTCCGAGGTAGTTTTCACAAGTTAAGCAATATCTGAAAATTAATGCAGAGCAATGCAATTTATTTTCAATAATTCCATATAATTCCAGTTAATGTCATTTATTTATCATGTGTTACATCTGAAGCAGGGCCGGCCCTAACAATTGTGGGGCCCAATGCGAAACGGATTACGCGGGGCCCAGTCTGGGTAGGGAAGAGGATAATAAAATTAATTTCTAATATGAATTTATGGGCCTATGAAGTGCGAGGCCCACTGCGGCCGCATAGGTTGCAATGGCCTAAGACCGGCCCTGATCTGAAGCTATCATGTTTCGGTTTGCTATTTATATTTGTTACCTTAAATCATCAAGGATTGTCCTAGTTTTGATGTCTGCGTTAAAAAGGAATTTAGATACCTGGGCACAATTTGTGTATTGTTATATCTGTGTTTCTATCTACTGGATCACATTCCTAGTGACACGAGAACACGTTTGGATCACTTGGTCTAAAGTACATATTTTTTTTTAAAGGGATGCAGATTGACTAAATTAGTAAACATTGTAAGGTGAATTGGTGACAGTTAAACCAGTGGTTCTCAACAGAGCCACAGGGGCCACGGAGACGTTTGGGGGTGGGGGCTGGGGGCGAAGAAACATTTTGAAAAAGAAGAATTATTTTCGTAAAAAAGCCTTAGTGGCTTGTAAAGACAGCCTTATCCGTTTTTTTTAGACACCATGGATGGGGGTCGTGGCAAATAATGTGACCCAAATATGTCAAATGGCTTAAAAAAGGGTTGAAATCCACTGAGATAAACGGGCTACAATGAAATCTTCCCAACTACTTTATAATAGATTACACACTTTATATGTCTAGTTCTATAATATTTCAAAGCAGTGCATTCATTTCCATTATGCTAAATACAAATGAGAAACTGTGTTATGTTGCCTTCACAAATCTAAAATTGAAAGGTTTCTTTTCAGATAATAGGCCCAATGTTGAATAGAAACAAAATAGTTGGCATAAATTGATGTCTTAACGATACCATAATTTACACATTGGCTCAGTAACACAAGAAACAATCAGTTGTGGTTGGGGTTTCGTGACCTACTAAAATGGAACGAAATTAGCTGAGAAGTCAGCTGCGTACCCACTGCAACATCGAGTATGAGAATGGAAATAGAAGCGGTGACAGCAGCTCTCACTTGGCTAGCGACGAAACCACCAACAGACTCAGTGATTCTATCGGACTCTCAAAGTAGTATGCTGCACAAGATAGAAAAGTATATGATCAGAACTGAATGGGTCACTCTCAACAACGCGCAGAGCATTGCATGGAATTACTGTCCAGATCATGCTGGGGTCAGGGGAAACGAAAGAGCCGATGTGTTGACTGGTTAAGCCTTGGTGAACGTCAACGAGATAAGAAGAGACAGGATTTAATTGATTAGAGCAGTCATGGATACCCTACGAGAAGATGAAGATGAAGTCGAACAAGACAATGTACATATTCAGAGAATGGTAGAAATGGGAGTGACTAGAGGCGACGGGAGACAGTGCTCCCTCTCTTGAAAGCTCAGAAGAACGCGAATCAGCAACTGACTGGGACACTTGAGCTTGTACACTTTATATGGCTGACGGAAAAGCAAGCAGAGCAATTATGGGAAAGTCCCCAGTGCTGTGATTCTTGTTCCTAATCAAGAATCATGATGTCATAAGCGTGTCGTTCGTCAAATATACAGTCCTGGTGGCTCATCGGGATCATCCTTCTAAAGTGATGCATTTTTACTCATGTGAGTCATTTTCAGTGACTTATTTTGTGTATCTTTTTAACATCTATGCAGATAAAATAATGAGAAATGTAAGAGAAGAACTAGAGGAAAATAAGTTTCATACATTAAATATCGTTGGGTACAATATTCTAGAAATAAGATATGCAGACGGCACAGTCCTCCTTACTACACATTCTGAGGGACTGAAACATCTAATCACAACAACAATGAAATACAACGAAATCCAAAATCTATATCTCAACGCACAGAAAACAAACAACTGATAAAATAAATATCAAACCGATAAGCAACATAAACAAAATTGAACTAGAATGTGTAAACAATTTCGAATATCTATCTATTCGCTAAATCCGTTATTGCCTTTCAGCTTCAGGGGTAGAAGAGTTCTCTCTGGAGATGGCCCCCGTGTGTTCTGAGTATATTGTGGAATTTGTCGCTTTTTTATTTCGGTGGTCCATCGTTTTCGAGATCGTCCTCTAGATCTGTCTACACCGTATCTGTGTAGCATAGCTTGCTGTCGAATATTTGGGATCAAATATAAACAGTTCTGGAGATTGTTCAGTCGAGATTAGGAGAAGATTCGCAATTGCAACACTCATTAACACAAATGAGAAACGTGTGACAAAGTAGTAATAACGATACTAAAGTAACCCGACAACATATGGATACGAGACTAAGACCATAAGCAAGACAATCAAAAGAATAAATTCGTTTGAAATGAAGTGCTACAGAAAGATCCTACGAATATTCGGAAAGATACAAATAGAAACACCGAAATTACTGAAACTAAATAAGGCTGGCTTCTAAATACCATCGTAAGAAGGAAGCTACAGTATTTTGGACATTCAAGGGATCAATTTTTCAGTGTAGGGTAACAACCCTAAACAGGAAGTAGGTGGCTGGGGTAACACTGGGCAAATGTCAAGATATACAAAAATAGGTAGGTGTGTTACCAAAATAAAAATGTGGTGAGTTTTGAACCCGGTGCCTTGACTGTAACAGATGCTGATCTGGTATAATAAAAATTTGAAACACAATTAACCAACAATGGAAAATATGACATCCTTTTTTTAAAATATTGATTTCTTAGTTAAAACATCAAATCTATCCATTATGTGGATAAATTAAAAGATGCATTCTTCAGAACTGGTCCTTAATATTCTAAACAATCACTCCATTTCTACAATGTTCACCAATTCACAATTTTTACCAGCACATTTAAGATTATTTGGTTGCTCCCTGTGAGAAACTGACAAGAACTTGTCTAACCCTCTTTTCTGCTTAAATGCCTACCCCATGAATGATAAAATGAATTAAATTACCTGGCATAGATTTCTGCCAAGTACAGAGCAAGGAAAGACAAATAATGAGTAATCAACATACAGGATATAACCAATATCAATGCACTCAATAGTTTTGCTGGTGCTCAGTCTATTTTTGCTATCAGGACAATGACTGGTTATGTCAGATCTACGTACATATCTCCCTGACATAGTGGTTAAGCCATTTACATTGTTCTCAAGAGGTCGTGGATTGTGACCTATTATTTACAAGTGCATAAAAATATATCTGGAGATTATTGTTTGAAGCTACAGTTATGTGCTATGACTGGTACTCCTGGAAGACGGCATCCAGAGGGGTACTTCGTTGAGAGGGGTAGAGTACATATGGGGAAACTCATACAATTAAGTCGATCCTATAGCCTTTTGAACTTTTTTTTTATAGATTTAACACGTTTTATGTGTATTATATGCTGTATCTTAAGCAACGTCTGTAGTTGTGCAAACTTGGCTCACTGCCATTGAATTATGAAATAGTTAAAAACAAAGAAAAGAGATAACAGATCGTTTAACAATTTAAATAAAGGATGAAACATTATGATCAGCAAACATGTTAAGAATATTGAAAATGTTGCATACACTATACCAGACTAGTAAATCGTGTTGTATATAATTGTTAAAAGATATTTTGGCACATGACTTCGCTCTTCCCACTTTTACAGTATGGTTTCAAGCAGAGCTAATAGTTTCAACTGTCAGTCAAGTTTCAATGCTCCCCCACCTTAAAAACGTGTAACTTTCTAAATTATCTAATCTGTATAGGGCTTACAGGTAGTCTATGTTTAAAAGAAATATTGTATCTGGTATGTTATATCTGTTTTGTTATATTTATTGTGTGATTGAGTGCATGCTTGTGTATTTAATTAGTTGTACAGAGGAAACTTGGAAAATGGTAATGAAATTTTGCTAACTACTAGCAACACATTATTTTCAACAATATTTCATTACCATTTGCCACGTTTCACCTGTTGGAGTACAGTTTTACTGCAGTTAATACATATTACTTATTTGTATTATCTGTATGAGTATGTGTTTTAAGTATGCCAAAATCGATGCATTCTTGCTGTCTTTAACTTGTCCATCTTTTAACGTTCTCTTACCATTTCTACTTCCATTTGCATCTAAAATTTCCAGTGCTAACCTTTTCATTCAGAAAAATGATTTTTTCGTGCCTTATATTCAGAGATCTTTTTTTTTAATGTCCAGAATATTTTCTTTGTTATTTCCTTCATTAGTTATTTTCTCATTTTCAGCTTTCCTATATTCTCTTCATTTACACTTCCTATCAAATTCAACTATTCTTCTATATGAGGGCTGTTCACTTAGTTCCGGAATATATTTTATAGGAGGGTGAAAAAGTAGATGTACAGACTGGTTGGTTCTACTTCAAAGTAGTTTCCTTGTGACTAGTTCACTTATTCCGTGCTTCTGCCACTCAATGAAGCACCTCTAGTAGGCACTTATCGGGATATTCCTCACTTGTCTCGCATATCACCACCTCAAAGGCATAATTCTGCATTACATATGCTTTTTCATTTGTCTATGATTTCCAGCCTATATGAGGTGATACCTATCACCTCAAGTATAAGTAATTTTAATAAAAATTTCCTCTGTTGACCTACATGGCATGGGATTTAGAGAAATGCAGTAGTTTAGAAGGGAAGACATTCAATTACACGAAAAAAGTACTCTGAAATTTTTTGTGCAAGAGAATTATTGAGTTAGAATACATAGAGATTATATGGCGATAATGAAGTTTAATTATTTAGTCTTCAGGTCATCATAATGGCACCATGGACATGTCATAGGTCCTCCGATCTCATAATTAGTATGTGCTTTAGCATGTGGTAATTGACTGTGCCAGTCTGTATTTGTTGATAGCTCCACTGTGACTTCTATATGTCACTCATTTCTTGCAACACAACTTTTTACTGCATTCTAGCCATAGACACAGAAGAAGAAAATGATGATGAAATGTGGAATCTCTTTAGATGTAAGGAGGTAGTCCCTATCATCCCATAGCCTTTCAGACAAAAACATATGTCTTAATCAGTTGAGTAACTGAGGTTGTATATAATAACCCGAGCTCGTATAAGGTCTGAAAAGCATGGTTGTGTTGGGGGTTGGGTTATGAATGCGTATCTTTACCACAAACTGAGGCATTCCAGTCCAACAGTATCTCAGGATCACATTGTCATGCCAGGAGAATAGCATATACTTCTATAGTTCTCAATATTTTTTCTGAAGTTGGATATGTCAGATTGTGAATGCAAATAAAATGATGACACATGACATTTCTGGGCTCTTAACTACATACTGCAGGAAATTTAGTAGGACAATTGTCTTGCTGCAAGGGAAATTCAACAGGACTTTGAGAATAAACACTTTAAAAAAAAAGTTCTCAATGAGGAAAAACTAGCGCTAATAATTAATTAAAGTCAAAATATATAAATTTTGTAAAAAATTCAGTTGTCATAACAACAGTTCATAACACAGGAAATGCTACCATTGTACATACAAGAACAAATATTGATTTGTTTTTGTTTCAATGAGTCAGGAATAAATGAAGTAAATATGTCTGGGTCTTGGCATCAAGATAAATACTGGTTACTGCAGAAATAACCTTTGCTAACATGAGTGGGTGTAAACTTGTTCAGTAAGAGAAACACCTTAAAAGGACAGGTTCAAGGATAAATACTTGTCTCTGTTACATATTGTTGCAACATCCATTCTGACATTTTGTTGAGGCTTGATTTTTGGTTTAGAGATTTATTTTTAATATAGAGGTAAGTTTCTGATTTGCATCTCTTAGATTATGGAGGATAGCAACATATAAACTAAGAGATGCAATTATAAGAAAATGACCAGGTAAATGTAGAACAAACAGTTGAATTATGCTGCATGACAATGCGTTGGCACATCGATCCCTCTTAGTAAAGCAGTACTGGCAAAGCACAATGTGATTACTTTTTAACAGCTTCCATATTCTCCCAGACTTGCACAGACTGATTTTTTTATTGTTCCCTTAACTAAAATTGACACTTAAAGGACAGAAATTCATGGATGCCGATGACGTTATCACTAATGCAGCCGAGACAGCTTAGAGAGATGTCAAAGAATGAGGGTTCCATGAATATTTCCAGCAGCTGTATGCATGTTGGCAAAACTGTGTAGCAGCTGAAGGAACTATGTTGAAGTAAATGTAATGTAGATAATTCTATTGTTACGTATTTCTATATAATCCATTAATTCTGGGAAATCTTTGAAGCCACCTCATTTAATAGGGTCCATTTGGAGTTCCACATTGAAATCAGTACAAAAGATCTTCAAGCAATTTATTTCTGTTCTGCATTCATTCTCAGACACCTGTAGATTAGCAGAATGCAGTCCAGAGAATGGAAAGCATTGTGCCATGCTTTACAGCTTGGCTGCAGTATCTGCTAATTGTGGCCCAACACGTCCGACCATGGTGTCAACATATCCGACCAATAGTGACCATGGCTTTCTGGGTCACTTTAACCCCTCTATAGGATGGGACAGCCAACCCCAACCTCAAAATCTTCTTAGTAACTTCCTACGACACGCATGGCTGGTAACAGTGTCACTATTCTTTTCTACTCTATCGGGACCCAGCAGCACACAGATCACAAAGTAACAGTCCTCAGTCATTTGGATGAGATTAGAAAAATGGTAATCTGTGTATATACACACACACACACACACACACACACATTTAATGAAGAAATTTGTAACAAGGAAAGAAATATAGTGTACCAAGAGGAAAAGGAGAACAATTATGAATACAGAAACAAGTAGAAGCAATAAATTCAGAAATAGACCCATCCCCCTATGTGTTTTTGTTTATACATCTTCATTAGATTCCTCTAGCACAGGGGTCGGGAACCTTTTTGTCTGAGAGAGCCATGGACACCACATATTTTGAAAAGTAATTCTGTAAGAGCCATACATTATTTTTAAAACTATAAATTCAAGTAAATGTGTTCATATTGTGTGCAATTTCAACACTAAAAGTACAATAATTATGTCTCTGAATTCTTTGTAATAAAATTGTTATGCTGTTGCTAATCAATAATGAGTATTTCTTACCATTAATGTGACTTCTGATGTTGAGCTGCAGTAGACTTTAGCTCATTTGTAGAATGAAATATTGATATGCAATTAATATGTAGATCAAAGGAGTCTAAAGAAACATTTTTAAAATTATCGAACATTTGTCTGCGAGCCAGATTCAGCCATCAATAGAGCCACATCTTACTCGCGAGCCATGAGTTCCCGACCCCTGCTCTAGCACATAGCAAAGATCATGTCTCCTTGGTCGCAGATGGTTTGTAATACTCATGGTATCAACATCCATAGACATAGATTTTTGAATAAAATGAGATCATATTGATATTTGATGTTTTTTTGTCAAAAAGGGGTATATAAAAAAGTATTATTTTGTTATATAAAAACACAAATTTCTATGCCTGCTTAACAGGAAAATATAGAAAAATTATTCACGCACTATTCCTGTTTCTTACACAGTAGTTTTAGAAAGTTAGCAGTGCTCTGTTACATGTCCAAACCAACAAGATTACGCCATCACACTACTACCACAAGTGAGGCTTGCTAACATGCAAGTTTGTTAAGTTTTCTGTTGAATAAATATATTTGTATTATGATCCATGTAATTGATTTTTAACAAACCTCTGTACAACTTAAATTCAAAAGACATAATCCTTCTTTCTGTGTCTGCATTTAGTATCCATCTTTCAACATTGTCATAAATCTTTATGTAAAAGGAAGTGAAAATTATGCACTTTTTATCTGACCTGAACAATTAGGAATGGCAGATTGTACAAACACCTGCAGTAGGTGTTTTAATATTAGCTGTTGAAATTAAGTAGTTTGTAAGTAAATAACTGGCATACTGGTCATGTAAACAACAATAGAGGGTTTATTGGAGGGTATAGACCAGAGAAAGATGAGCAACATTTTTGGAACAATGGGGCAGATTTTGCTTTTATCATGAGGCATAGGGCCAACAAGTTTTTTTATGAGATCTTTTGGAGCTCCAAGAGTGTATTCTAAGCTCAGGAGATAGTATATCCAGCATACAATGCACATTATCAGTACTTTACTTTGACATCATTCTGACTGACCTGAAATAAATTGCATGGTATGCTGGGCTTTGTATGTAGGTTGTATTTGACCCACCCTTAGTAATAGATAAAGGAAAGTATAGTGAGGTATCTCCACTACCATATAAAGCTTGGCATGGGTAAGGTAAGAAAAGCCAGGGAAGATATTCGATGTGAAATCTGCGTAATCACTGAGTCATATGCAACATCTGTAGAGAAACTTTTTGCTATGATTTGAAAGAAAATATGGGTCTATAGTTGTGTCGGGCATGCTGTAAATTAAGTAGTGTTAATAAATACTAAAAGAAAATAGTTTGTTATAATACTCTTTATTTTATGTTACCAGGAAGATGCACGACAATTTTTTGCGCTGGCAGGCCATGCAGATGAAGGAGAGCTATCATCAGAAATTTCTGGAATCATGAAACGGCTATGGAAGGATGTTGGAGTTCAAGAATGTTTCAGCCGGTCTCGAGAATACCAACTCAATGATTCAGCAGAATAGTAAGTTAATCTATTCATAGGGCATCCTCATTAATTAGCTATTTGTCATCTGATAGAAGAAAATACACATATAAATATATATTGTTAACATATTTTTGAAAAATTAGTTAACATTATTCATTTTGATAAATAAAATTACTGGGTATATATTTATTATTGCACTATTTCCTTTACGATTCTTGTTTTGACACATTTTTTGTAAGTTCTTATGCCAACACATTCCTTTCTGGTTCTTGTACAAACATATCCATATCTGGTTCTCCAGCACATCCTGTTTTGGTTATTATACTCAAAGAAGATAGTTTGTTACAATAATTAGACTTACGTAAAACACAGGTTTATATATCGTCTCAATGGGACACCATAGACTATATCTAAAACTAGTGGGTAATGATGGGCAATGATTTTGTTATAATAGGCACTTTATTTTATGTTATCAGAAATATGCACGCCTTTCTGGTTCTTCTACCAACATATTCATTTTCTGGTATTTTTTACAAACCTATCCATTTTGTCGTTCTTGTACAAACATATCTATTTTGTGGTCCCTTTATAAATCCCATTCAGGTTCTTGTACAAACATATGGGGAATGCATAGCGCAGTGGTTAGCACACTGGCTTCACATGTGAGTGGTCCTGGATTAATCTTCTAGTTGAGGTGGAAATTTTTTTCAGATCACAACAGCTCCCAGGTCAACCCAGCCTTAATTGGGTACAGGATTAATCTGGGAAGTAAAGACTGTGAGAGAGATGACTTCCACTCTCATATAGCAGAGCCACTGAAATGTGAGATCGCTAAAATCTCACACCCCTGCGGCATTAATAAATTATATGAGTTCACTTTACTTTACTAACCAACATATACATTTTCTGGTTCTACCAGCACATCCCTTTCAGGTTCAAGTACAAACACATCTATTTTTTGGCTCATGTATCAACACATTAATTATCTGGTTCATGTACAAACATTCCATTATCTGTTCCAATTACATATACCTTTCTTGTTCCTATACAAGCACATCAATTTTATATTTCTTGTACCTAAACATTTATTTTCTGGTTCTTATACAAGCACATCAATTTTTTGCTTATTCTGATAATGTTCGTCCGCCGTGATCAACGATGACCAAAAACTCAACCATAATAACAATAACAATAAATAATAAAAATAATTAAAGTTAATAGTGCTTTTTTAAATGACTAGCAAGTCCAATGCGCGCACAAAATGTTCTTTTACAGAATTGACAACAATAGAGGGTATCTATGTGAGGTTGAGATGTTTTTTCTTTTCTATGTGTCCGCTTCTGTCTTGCAGTATCTTGTCTGAATTCTTCCGCCGCTGTGCTCCTGTTCTAATGCTGTAACGCCATGCAGTTCTATCCTGAGCGAGGCTCTCCCAAGCGCCTACGTCAATGTTAAGATGTTTCAAGGATGACTTGAGCGTGTCTTTGAAGCGCTTTTTCTGTCCACCAGTTTTTCGAAATCCTGCCGCGAGTTCTCCATACGCACAAAATGGCCTGCCCAGCGTGCTTGCGCCTTCATAAGTATTGTGTGAAGAAATGACTAGCGCTGAAGTTGGTTTATAGTGCGGAAGAGTTGCGCTAATCGTCAACCTAATCGTCAACCACACTCTCTCTCCTGAGTTTTATCTTGGTCGAGTGGCAAGACAAAGTCGAGACAACTGGGAAAACTTGACAACTTGCTTATTCTACAAACACATTGTTAAACTTTATATATCAATACATCAAATTTAGATATGTGGAGGATATTGTTCTGATTGTCAAAAGTGAGAAATATCTGCAAGAACTAATCAACAGTAGTAGCAAGACGTGAAGATAAATGCCTTTATTTGAATAAGAAAAAGTCAGAAGTTATGGTTGCAAGAAACAAAATCCCCCAGCATGTAATGACTCAATATTCAAATAGGTCCACCAATTCAAGTATCTAGGAACAACCATGACATCGAATTGAAGAAGTTCAACAGGGATAAGAAACAAAATAGGACAGGCAAAAGCAGCATTCCTAAATATGAAGAGTACACTGTAATATGCAGCTATCATTAGAGATAAAGAAGTGTGTTACTCAGAGCTACACAACACTGTTTCTAATATATGGATATGAATAGACATGTTATGCAACACGGAGGTCTGAAGAACATGTTACAACAGGCAAGATTGAAGGCAAGAGATATCAAGAATGACAGCATGATAAAATATTAGATAGTATGACATCGTGAGACAACAGAAAGTCAACAGTGATCCTGATACAATACATTGCTAGACGAAAATAAATAGTTGTGGAGATCCATAATCTCTATGCCAGTCGGCAAGACACCTGACTATGATATTTATGACCAATACATCCTTTTTTACATCACTTTCTGGTTCTTATACCATGGACATACTTTTAAATTCTTGTATTTATTTTTGTATAAAACCAGATTTATATTTGAGATGTGGTTATACATGAGAAGGAAAAATGAAGTCAACAGGTTCATAAAAAATTAGGAATGAAAATATAACTGCTAAGGCAATTACAAATGAAGATAAATAAATATTTTAAGGTACATAAAAATACATGATTTCTTGTTCAAGACCTTATTTAATGGAAATGTTGAAGTGTCTCAAGCAAGACAGAAAGATGCGAGTAAGTTGATAGCATCAAGAGATGGGCATAAAAAATAACAATTTTACAAAGTGCTACAAGGTAGCTTCAAAAAGTTCATGGACGTGGTGGATTATATAGAAAGAAGTGACAATAGAATTATCTACACTACATTTCCTTCATAGTAGTTTCATTTGGCAACTACACACTTTTGCCAGCATATGTGCATATAGCTGCTGGAAACATTCGTGGAACCCTATTGACACCTCTCTCAACTGTTTTGTCGCAATGGTGTTAATGTCACCTGCATCTTTGAATCATTGCCCTTGCAGTGCCGATTTCAGTTAAGGGAACAAGAAAAAAAAATCAGCTGATGCTAGGTCAGGAGAATATGGACACTGTTACAAGTTAATCACATTGTGCTATGTGAGGTACTGCTTTACCAGTAGCGATCAATGTGCCTGTGCATTGTCATGCAGCATAATCCACTTATTTGTTATCCATTTTTTTCATGCCGTTTTCTTCTGATTGCATATCTTAGATGATGAATGATATCAATGTACATTTCCTTATTAACTATTCTGCCTTCAGGAATGAAAGCGTGGTAGACAATACCCAGGGAATACAAAAAAACTTACAGCATAACTTTTCCTTTGCTTATGTTCAAATGAAATTTATGTGTTTAGGGAGATGCAGAAGATTTCTATTCAGAGGACTGATGTTTTCTGTGAGGATCATACAAAAAATATCAGCTCTCATCTCCTGTGATTATGTTGTTGAGAAAATTGCTGACTTGTTCAGCTATTTTGATTAGGTCTCCTGCCAGGGTCAATCTCATTTCTTTATATTTAGCAGATAGCATGTTTGGAACAATGTGTTGGCAAACACGTAGCATATGTAGGCCATTGTGGAGAATACTGTAGCAACTTCCAAACAATGTTTCAACTTCTGAGGCTATTTTCTCAACACTAAGTCTTCTGTCAGCACAAACAATGTTCTAAAGACACAAATGTTTTCAATGTTGATCAAGGCTGTCGCCCAATATGTGCATCATCATTGACACTAATATGACCTTCACGGAATGTCCTGTGCCCCATAAATACATACAATTTCTTCATTACTGTATCACCATATGCTTTATTAAGCAATATTAGTAGGTATTTATGAGAGTAACTTCTCCAGCAAAACACAGAATTTGACAATTGTACGTTGTTCAACCAAGGACATTTTCCACTCCCATGAACAGCTAGCACAACACACAAACAAACATCTGTATCTTCTCTTCAAGAGTATAGGTGAAGGTCATGCCTGCTATGTCCTTTCGTCAACGTTATTACCAACGTTTAAACATATAATCTCCATAAAATCATCTTTCATTCAAATACTAGTTGACTATTCTGGGAATGTTTTGAAGTTACCTTGTATATAAAATAGACACACTGATAGAAAATTGTCAAGCAATGAGGCTACTTTTATCTGGAACACCCTGTAATTCCCATATAATCTTATCGGTATGAAGATTTATACTGTACATAGGTCATGGTGACTGGATTACCAGAATACAACCATCAAAAAATAGTGGATGTTGTAAAAGCTCTGATATAACCAAATTGAACTAACGCCAGCATTTGAAAGTAGTAACTCATGATAAAAGGTAGATTTAGCCAAAAAAGGAACTTTTCTTGCATTCATTTGTAGTTCAGTGATGCCAGTCCAGGTCACAGTGATATTTACTCCTCTCTCTCTCCAGCTACCTGAATGCCTTGGATAGGATATCATCACCTGGCTACATCCCCACAGAACAGGATGTATTGAGGACTAGAGTCAAGACAACTGGTATTGTTGAGACACATTTCACTTTCAAAGACTTGCATTTCAAGTGAGACATGTTATTTTATGATTTTAATTTTACACATCAGATTTTGATTAAAAAAAAGCAACCATTGTTTGGACATTCTCATAAATGCTTTTCTATTTATGCAGCCATCTAAGAGTATGCAGACTCAGTCTTAAACAGATGTTGATTCAGTGATCTTCAAATCTTTCCAGAGAGGACAGACCTCACTCTTTGATCACTCCCATTTCTTTCATTCTTTTTATTTATTTTATCAACTCCATCAGTCTTTTTGCTTGTGTCATCATCATCAAGTGCCATTCCGGCTGGTGTAGGTGGTCATAGATCTCTACAGCTCTCTATATCCAGTATTATGTATAAGGAGCATTTATGTTTTCCCTGCCATGCCAGATTGTTAAACTAATATTTTCTCACCTTGTACCTTGTAGCCATGTCTCTTTTGCCTTCAATACTGCCTGTTGTAACTGTTCTCCAAACCTCCTATTGCCTGTTGTAACTATGTTCTCCAAACTTCCTTGCCTCATAACGTGGCCAAGAAAATGAAGATTGTATTTTTCTTATATTATTGATTAAGCTCTGTCTTGCATTTAACTCTTTCAACTCTTCCACATTAGTTTCCTGGCAGTCCATGGTATTCTCAGCATTCTTTTATAGAATCACATCTCTGCTGCCTCTACTTTCCCATTATCCTGTTTGTTCATTGTCCAAAACTCACATCCATATGTTAGTATAGGAGTTATGTAGCACTACAGAGCTCTCTTTCTAACCTCTAATGATAGGGTCATATTACACAATATACTTTGGTTCTTTCCTAGTACACGGGTGCCAGTAATTTAACGAAACTGTCTGAGCTTTTACGAAATGTGTAGCGAAATATAAGTCAAGTATAAAATTAGTACCGGAAATTAGTTGTAGCAGACGGTTTCTTCTTCTTTCGTTCACTTGAAACATGTCTATATCTGTAATTCTGTCTCCTTAATAAAACTCACTGTCTGTAGTAGTTTATACAGTGTCCCATAGCGTTTTGATTCCAGTGTTGTTTCCTCTGGCCAATATGTCTGCCTCAGCGTTTCATGCTCAGAACACTCTTGAATTATATGTTTGGCACTCTGTGCTGCATGTACACATGGCTGTAGCAGTCGGTGAACGGTGATCACAGTTATAGCAGGAAATTATTTATTATAACAGTTATTCACAGGAAAACAGTTATAGCAGACATTTATAGCAGACAGTGGAATGTGAGTAAATGATTGCAAGTTAGGAGGGGGTTGGAATGGGGTAGTTTGTGTCAGAGTGCGTGTTGAGTGTGGTAGTTAGGTGAGAAGTGGTAGAGTTTGTTTTAGATTGTGTGTTGCATTCTTTTGGGAATTTGGGGGGGGGGGCAGCGTTTCATTCTTGGGGGAAGTGTTTCATTCTTGGGGGGAGTTTGGGGGGGGGGGGTGTAAGTGTTTCATTCTTGGAAAAAGTCTGGGGTGGGGGTGTAAGTGTTTCATTCTTGGGGGAATTTGGGGAGGTGTAAGTGTTTCATTCTTTTGGGAGGAGGGGAAGTGGGGGGAGGGTGTAAGTGTCCATTCTTGGGGAAAGTTGGGGGGGGGAGTGTTTCATTCTTTTGAGAAAACAGAAGAGAGGGGGAGTTGGGGAGTAAATGTTTCGTTACGCAGGCGGCCAGTAGCTCTTTCTATCCTCAAGGATTGTTTCAAATGGATCCTTTCCAGCGGGTAATCTTGTACGCCACATAAACTCGGCCAAGTATGTTTTGAGGTGTTGTCTGGCTGTTCCGCGATGTTTTTTATTTCTCCATTTGGCGCTACCCCACATTCGCTCAACCGTTTGCATGTGTACCCCTGTTTCTGAATCTACGAAATTGTATCTGTGGTTTACTCGATAATGCTCAAAGCCTGATACTTCGATACCTGCACTCTTGTAGCCTTTCCATGAGTCGGAGTATATCGTAGATCCCACCTCCACATTAGCAACAATGGCTTGCAAGAGCGTTGTAGCATTTCTGTTCGGTACTGGCACCAAAAATACTTGGCCCGGTTCATGGCACACCCTGCTAAAATTCCATTGTTGTTTTGAAACTCTTCCAACGTTGTTCTTCCGCTTGGAAAACAAGCTTTCGACAATTTTGTCCTCTCCTCCGATGCGACCGTCCTGTACTTTTAAAAGGGCTGACACACACACCTCGCGCAGAAAAGCCTTCCATTCCACAGCGGTGTTTTTATTAATGTGCATCTCTCGGACACACAAATTTTATTGAGCTCGTTTCCATAGCCCAATAATAAACAAAGCTGATAACGTCCACTAGAGCTAGCTTTGTATTTTGCAAACATGTGCCACTTCGTATCTCTGCGCGTTGCCTGTGCTGACGATATGTACACATCAAGCGAATTCTCCCATCAGTATAGAAATTCACTTTCATGGAATGTCCGAGCGCACAACACTTTTTTGATGGCAATATTCCACGATCTTGCAGAAATGAGACAGCATCAATTTCTGTCTGTGACAGGTTGAATATGTTTGAGGAACTCATCTTTATTGTCTTGAACTAACCGGAAAGTTTTTGACCAAAAGGACAGTGTTGCCAGGTACAAAACTCATGGAGTGGACACCCAATAGTAGCTCAAGCCAGTGGATCGACTTTCCAAAATTCGCCCAAACAGTAACCAAATTAGTGTACATGAAATATTGTTTTACTAATTTGGCAGATCTCTTTCGAGACACAGCTGAATGTTGAAAAATAATACAGTAGATATACCTTATAAGATTGATCCAACATTTAACAAAATTGCCATGCGGTCTTGATTTACGCGACAATCTTGCTTTATGTGACTTTATTGTTCTTAATTAAGTTCATTTGTGGAACGTTCGCTCAGTAAAAGAAGAGATAGTGCAAAATGTCTCAATTCATTAATATCGTGAACATCATCCACATCTTTGTGGTTTGTAACATTGATCCAAGATTTCTCAGTATCACATCTTCAATACTTAGCCAGGATAAGATGATCGCTTAGACAGACAGCAGACTCATTTTATTCCACTGCAGTTTTCAAGTACCAAAATTGCGTTTTCCCAGTATCAGGGTGTTTGATATTAGACATTGATTGAATATTTGAAGGTAGTCGTTTACGAAACATGTATAATATAACTGAAACATGTAGTCACGACAATTAATCTTAATGACTTTTGCACCAAGTGAAGTGTAGGTTTAGACTCAAAACAGCATGAGTTCAAAGGAAACTCCACCGCATTCTGCGGGAGATTGTTGTCCATATTTTCAATAAGTTCAGAAAGTTAATTAAACAATTTCACCGAAACTGCATCTATTCCAAAGAGCTTATTGACTCTGTTTATATCTCATTCGAATTGATGTAGAAAGGTAAGACATAATTCAGCTTTGTAATCAAAAGGAAAACCAGGAGACAGATTATAAACAGTATTTTTATGCCAACACTTTGCTATCAATGCCAGACATAGGGGGTGGCACCAGCCCAACACAGAAAACTACAACGTGAGACTAAATGTCTGAGAGAACTTTCAAGAGTGACTAAACAAGGCAAATCACATTTGACGAAATCATGAGAAGAATCGGTATAAGACCATGCACAGAATATTCCAGAAATGAAAACATAAATTTGTTTGGACACATTATGAGAGTGAACTCATAAATAAAACACAAACACAAATAAAAGCGGTTGGGGTTTTGTTGCCTACAGAAACGGCATGAAGTTGGTTAAGAAATCTTCAGCATATTCTACTGTCACATCGAGTATGAGGGGGGAGATAGAGGGAGTTACAGCAGCACTTAATTGATTGATAACTGATACATCAAAACACTTGCTAATACTCACAGACTATAAAAGCATACTGCACAAGATATAAAAGTTTATGCTGAGAAAAGAATGGTGGGACTTATCTCAATTATCCAGAGCATTACATGGATATACTGCCCTGGTCATGCTGGGGTCAGAGGAAACAAGAGAGCCGACTTATTGGCAGGCAACGCGGCAATAGGCGGCACATTTCTGAGAAGAGATAAAGCAGACTTAATGAAGGCAGTAATAAACTCATTTCAAGATGCAGATGATGTCAATGAGTCTAAGAACGTACACATACAGAGAATGCAAGACAACACTGAACAAATACAAATTCTTTTTCTTGTTCAGCGTTCCTTTTCAGACACCAACTGGATCTCTCTTGTAACAGGACAATGGTCCCAATAGACTTCAAGCAGAATTTAGACCTGAAAATGGAAATGCGTTGTTTCGCCGTTTTATTTGACCCAATGTCCCGACACACCCGTCTTCAGCATATCCAAGGCTGTGATATAGCCATGGCAATCTGGATTGGATAGGCAACTAAAGTTATCACCACTCCGTTTTATGGCAAGTGTGGGTATTCTGACCATTATCCACCTGGGGATAGATCCGCCAGTTTTGACTGTAGAGCGCCATGTTGATCTATTTTGTGCAAGTTCTTCCCATGTATCTTTGTCTATGTATCAAATGTCTAGACAATAGACATTTGCGCTCCACATATTTCGCTAGTTGAAAGTGAAGTTTCCATCGACAGCAACTGACGGGTAATGGGTATTTGTAAATTTTAGAATTTTAAATGGATTCTCATACATGTATGCTATTGTCTGTCCCCAGGTGGACAATGGTTGATCGTATTCACACTTGGTGTTAAGTGTAATGTTGCGAGTTTCAGCTGTCGTTTCAGGACGAACAGAACAGTGTGCAGCGAAGGACAGTCACCCTCAGTTTCCTGGATGAGGAATATCCACAAGATATATGGGTCAGAGTATACACAGATGGGTCAGCACAGAATGCTGTGAGCAATGGAGGTGCAGGTGTATATATAGAATATCCACACAAGCCTAGAGATACAATCAGAACACAGACAGGAAAATTCTGCAATAATTATGATGTAGAAATCCAGGCAATTAGTGTGGCAGCTAAAAAACTGCTGAACTCCAACTCTGACCTACAGCCTATGGTATTCCTGACAGATGCAAGGTCAGTGCTTCAAGCTCTCCAGTCTGGAAAACTAACAGACTTGAAAAACTACTTAGCGAATTGTCTTACCAGTATAGGGTAACCATGCAGTGCATACCCTCTCACTGTGGAATACCAGGAAATGAAAAAGCAGACCAACTGGCTAAGGAAGGTGCTGCCGAAAACCAACCAGATATACCAATCACCTACCATCAGAAAAAACAGATGATCAAGTCAATAAGAAAGCCACAAACACCAACACAAGATGACTATCATATTATGAACAGACCAGAACAAGTTATAATTCTACGTCTCAGAACAGGACACAACCGACTCCACAGTCACATGTATACAAAGTTCAAGATTGGCAACACAGCCATGTGTACATGTGGACAGGCAGCACAGAGTGCCAAACATATACTTCAAGAGTGTTCTGAGCATGAAACGCTGAGGCAGACATATTTATTGCTATTTTAAATGTTCATTCAAGGGTAAAACTTGATAGGCCCAGCAAACCAGTAGGTGATTTGAGTGTTCGCGGAAATCTGCTCTAGATACTGCATAGTATCATGACCAATATTCTGACAAGACACAGTATTACTGCATGTCAAACAACGAAACGTGAAATTCACAAACTAATCTAATTTACTTTACTTGGTTATTTACTAAAATACGCAACAAAAATGCATTATTTCGACGATTTATCTCAGAAACATATTATTAAAGTAGTAGGTGCATCAATCAGTCATTAGAAACAAAACCAGTTCTAGAAATCAGTTTGGTATTGTTTACATTTTTCCGCACTCGAGACATAGGCCTAATGTTTGGCTGCACTCACGACATGGGCCTAATGTTTACATTTTACTACAGGTAACTTAACCAGTTTGGTCATGTTTAAATTTCGCGAAATAGGCCTAATGTTTTCCGCTCTTGCGGCATGCACATTTTTTCATACGACTAGGGCAAACCCTGACTCAATTAGGCGGAAAAACTGCTAAATTGGCAACACGTTGCCGCAACTGGTGCGTTAAAAACTAGAGACCGGAATAGATTATTAAAAACACGATGTCGGTATATTGGAAAGTGTGACATCCGGCACCCGTGTACTAGGAAAGAACCTATACTTTTATTTTTTCTGAATGCTGTTTTGCCTGCCCTATTCTGCTTCTTATTTCTGTTGAACTTCTTCCATCTGATATTATCTGAAGATTATCTGATGAAAATCTGAAGGTTGCACATAAGCTTCAAGCTCGCACATCTATGAGGCATCAACCCCCAGCAGTGTCACACACTATTCCCACTGATTCAACTGGAGCCGCCACCCACCCCCCCCCTCCCCTAAAAAATGCTACTTGTAAGTCATACCCACTAAATATTTTAAATTATTTTGTTTGTTGTATAGAAGTTACTTGTGTTAGCTAGCATTAGACCTGTTGTGTAGTCAATGGTTGTTGAGAAAATGTGTTTCAAATTTAGTACAAGTGCCATGTTTTTCTTAGTGGTGCTGCTGACCAAGCCAATGAAAGCGGTGTGTATTACACTGTTGGTGGTCAGTTCCTTGTAGGTTTATTGGATGTTAGTCTTGTATGTAGCGTACTCTATTATTTATGTTGATTTCTCAAAATTTCCTACTTAAACATTTGTATACTCTAATTCTATCTCATAACATTTCATTTCCCAGGTCATGGCCATAAACTTCATCATCCTAATACTAGTAGTCAGACTGAATGCACAACTGTCCTCATTAATATATTACTCTCTACATTGAGCTCTTAAAGCAGATGCACCATGCATATGCCCAATCACCAACTCATGGGTATAAACAATAATGTGTTCATCTGGAGAATTCTTAGATATAAAGTCTGAAATGTATATATATACTACATTTATTGCAGAATGTTTGATGTAGGAGGTCAGAGGTCAGAAAGAAAAAAGTGGATCCATTGTTTTGAAGGTGTAACCGCAATAATCTTCATTGTGGCTATGAGTGAGTATGATCTCACACTGGCAGAGGATCAGGAGATGGTGAGTACAGTTGACTCATTCTAAGAATTGATCACTTTCTATCGATAATTACTTGATAGTGATGATTCCAGAATATTTCATTTTATTTCTCAAGGCTTAAAAGGTGATGATTGTCAAGGTACTCATTTCTTCATATGTACTCTGCCTGCCAAGAGTACCACTCATGGCTCATAACTCTGTAACTTCAAATGATAACCCCCAGGGATCTCCGGAAAAAAATGCACATGTAAACTACAAGACATCATGATACAGGGGTGAACCATGTCAATAAATATTTCAGCAAAACAAATTCTTATATCAAATCTGAAAAGATATCAAAAAATTTTAAGATCTTTTTTGCAAATTTGGAATAATATTAAAACGTATACATTGATACCTTGGTTTTAATCAATAATCAGTGTGAAAACAATCAGTGAAATATGAAACTGACAAAAACCGAGGTAATTATTTCCATGTGAATCAATACAATCCAATTAATTTGTTCTAGACACTCCAAAATACATACTGTTTGCTACTAAAAAATAATAAGATATTAATATAAAATGAATATAAAAGACTACCCGGTAATGTAAAGAATAAATGAACATTTAAGAGGCATTTACTTTTCTGAAGACTCTCTTCTTGTCATATAGAAGACAGCGAGGAGGGGAAGAGATGGGTGCAGATATTATTGTTTGGAAGGGGAATTACTCCATAATGACTTTAGGTATCAAGGCACTATCTGATGTCACTTCCCTTCTTGGTCTTTTGACAGCTTCAGTGTCAGTGTACCCATGTCACACAAGAAAGCTGTCCAAAAAGATCTGTTTCAGTCGCCTCTTCAAGGTTTGCCTAATTGGGGAAAAACATTATCATTAAAAAGTTAGACATGGCCTGCAGCAACTTTGTCTGGGTGATTTTTCTCCACATATACCTGTACCTTACTCCACATGGAGAAGATGTCCTTAATCTCAGAAGAAGGCACATTCTTGCTTGCTTCTCATCTGAAGCAACTTCTTCATCTGCAAGTTATACTGGAAAGCAAGGAGTTGTTGTGCTAGATGCGCGGAGTGATGCTCACACAACAAGAAACAATGCTACACTGTGCAGGATTACGTGTCAATTGCCCTTTGTTTTTGCAAAATTAGCAAGGCCACGTGAGCACGCCAATGAAGTCCGAGGCACCCGATAAAAACCGAGACAAATTTTTCACTGAAAATATCAATGAAAACCAAAACGATGATAGCCAAAGTCAATGAAAACTGAGATATTACTGTATAAATCAGTAGTTCTCAACATTTTTTGTCCTGTGACCCCTTGTAGGACATATTTTCTTCCATAGCTAAAATAAATTGTCTAGAAAAGATAATAGACTTTCTCTGCAAGTCTATAAATAACTATAAATCTTGTAATTTATCGTTCAGATAGTTACATTCCTGTAGATGGGTCTGTGACCTCCTCTTTTCAAAATTTTACTCTTGCAAGTTTCTGTCCTCGGTTGGGCCATGTTGAGAGCCACTGATATAGATGATATCAGTATCAGTGAAGAGTACTATATATTACAAGCTATGGTGTTTTTTTATTGTGTTTTCAGAACCGCATGATGGAGAGCATGAAGCTGTTTGACTCGATATGTAACAACAAGTGGTTTACAGAAACATCTATCATTCTCTTCCTGAACAAGAAAGATCTCTTTGAGGAGAAGATAAAAAAATCCCCTCTAACAATATGTTTTGCTGAATTTATGGGTGAGATTTCATAGCAGTAGACATTGATTGTTGACTCTTATATGCAATTAAAGTTGTGTCCCTTACTTGAGACGGTAGAATTACTAGGTGATAGAATTATAGTTCAAGCAGTAGAATTACTTCTCTTAGGCAGTAGAACTACCTTAGGGTAGGTGACAGAGTTACCCCGGTACATTGCAAGATGTACGAGGCGTGTTCAAATGAAAACGGGACTTGTTACACCACGCGTGATAGAGCGCACTGATATTGATGACATTTTGCACTAGTAATGAGTATCCAATAATTTACATACGGTCACGTGTTCATCTTCCCATCATGCATATGTGCTGCAGAAGACTGTTAACAATATGGCGGGTGTGATTCCGAACCCGTCCAAAGTGAATCAGCGTGCTGTGATCCAGTTTCTTTCATTTGAAGGATGTCAAGCAGTAGACATTCATCGGAGAATGAAGGCAGCATATGGTGACAAATGTTTGTCGAGGACCAGAGTGATGGAGTGGGTGCGTATGTTTAAAGACAGAGGTTTCTGCTGGGAAGGTTATGGTGACTGCATTTTTTGACCATGAAGGGCTTTTGTTGACTGATTTTAAGGAACCTGGTGTCAACATCAATGCCGCCCATTATAAAGACACTTTAGACAAGCTGCATAAGGCCATCAAGGCTAAGCGACCAGGCAGACTTTCTCAAGGTGTGATTCTTCTCCACGACAACGCTCGTCCGCACGTCGCAAAAATTGTGCAGGAAACATTGGCAAAGAAGAATTGGGAAGTTCTTCATCACCCAGCCTATAGTCCCGATTTATCCCCATGTGATTTCCATTTGTTCGGACCTTTGAAGAAAGCACTAAAGGGACAGCGATTCAACAGCGACGCAGACGTGAAGACAGCGGTGACCACATGGTTCAGATAACAGCCACGCAACTTTTTCTCGGACGGCATTCGACGTCTACCTAAACAGTGGGATGCTTGCCTAAATGCATACGGAGATTTTTTCTGATGAACCCAGGTGCATTCTTATTCACAAGTGGTTGCTTTGTTCAATTCCGTTGAAAATATTAAATTGCGTATGATACTTTTTAAATAAATCCACAAGTCCCGTTTTCATTTGAACACGCCTCGTAGAATTACTTATATTAGGTGGTAGAACTACTTAGCATAGGTGATATAATTACATTTCAAAGAGTAGAATTACTTATATTAGGTGGTAGAACTACCTAGCTTAGGTGGTTTTCAGTATTGATGCAATGCAATCATATGGATTATGTGGTCAAAACTGGTCAACCGTGATACCACCAAATAGTTTCTGATTTCATATAATCTGATGTCCATATACAAAATGATGAAACAGGACTTCTATATATAGAATAAGCTTTCTCTGAGTAGGAAGCTTCTTCTCAAAGCAATGCACATCATTGAAAATTAAGTCTCTGAGTACATAAGAAATCTCTGGAGAAACAAGAGCTTCATTGTTAATAATTTCAGTTGATAAAAAGACACTAATAGTATGTTTTTTAGAAGATACACGGCACTGCCATTTGTGTTAACAATTACACACTCAAGCACACGCTTTGACCAACCTTTGTAAACCTTTGTATGATATGGTTACAAACTCTGTTCATAATTACATAACACACCTGCAAACACTGTAAACAACTTTTTTATGCAGTTGCAATTTAGTTGATATAAAACATTATATCCTGCACAAAATAACATGTGATTTACTTGTAAATTCCCCACATTATCCTTCAAGAATAGTATGTAGAATATTGAAATAACAAAGGATTAACTAATGAACTTTATACCACTTTATCATCACCCAAAACACTTGGAAAATATAATACATACAATCTAATAGCTTCAGTATTGTCATCTTATTCATACATTGTATAACTGAAATGGGAGTGACCAGGGAAAGGGAAAAAAGTGTGTCCTGTCTGGAAAGATCCGAAGAACTCATTACCAACAAATGGCTGTAACACTGAATGTATACTCTCTTTAATGGCTGATGAGCTGAGTATGTATGAGAATATCCCCAGTGTTGTGATATTGGTTCCTAATCAAGTATTGTCACAAAGAGCTCTAGCAAATTACTAGAGATAGTAGTGGATAGAAAAGTAATGACACTTCTTGAGACATAAAATATAAAATGAAACTAAATGAAAAAGAAAATTAGACAAGCTGCAAACATGTGTGTTATTATACAAATTTCATACATGTCCAAATTTAACCAACTATTCACAAAATGAACCCTAAATTGGCCTGCAGCAAGAGCATACACCATAAAAATTGAAACAGCAAGATACAGAGGAAGACCAAGAAGAAGGGGGAATCAAAGGATTTACCAACATTCTGAGATGTCACAATATTAATGCATATCAAGTGACCACATGTGCCATAACCCATACATGCCAACCTGTTGAGACTAAAAACTGTACATGAACTTCAAAACACCTTACAGAATCTGGAAAAAGCTTACACGTCAGGGCTAGGGCAATAGATATGACTCCTGTAAGTGCGTTTACAAAAAAGAAGTTTACACGACTTAAAGGCATACAGATGACGGATGTGCTAGGCAATGACACAAATTGAAATGGCATTTCAATGCACTTCCCATCTCTGGACTGTACAAATCTAACAGAGCCGCTGTTCTGTAACAATCAAAACAAGGTAACTGCGTGAAACGTAACAACAATTAGACTTATGTAAAACACAGGTTTATATTTTGTTTCAATGGGACTCGACAGACTATATCTAAAACTAGTGGGTAATGATGGATGAGCATACAAGAAATCATAAAAATTACAATACACAAATAACATTCAACGTTTCAACCAAAAGATCTTTATCAAGACACAAACAAAACATCAAAAGATGATGAATGGAAAATTATCACAATGATAATTTTTATAATAATAAACAATTCAAGCAGAAAAGTTTCAGTGTATGCCAAGTCATCCAATGAAGGAAAGATTCCAAAACCTAGCAATGGGGCGACTGAAAAGAAGCAGCTTTATCCATCAAGCTAAACGACCCTGTAGACAACTTACAGACCTACCTGAAGTTGACAGCCCCTTAAGGTCTGTATCAGAACAAACCCCATGGAGTGAAAGGCATGGAATGCCAATATACATTCAGACCCATGTGAAAGGAATACTAAGCGAGGACGAACTGAACAGTGTGCAGTAGAGGACAGTCATCCTCAGTTTCCTGGATGAGGAATATCCACAAGATATATGGGTCAGAGTATACACAGATGGGTTAGCACAGAATGCTGTGAGCAATGGAGGTGCAGGTGTATATATAGAATATCCACACAAGCCTAGAGATACCATCAGAACACAGACAGGAAAATTCTGCAATAATTATGATGCAGAAATCCAGGCAATTAGTGTGGCAGCTAAAAAACTGCTGAACTCCAACTCTGACCTACAGCCTGTGGTATTCCTGACAGATGCAAGGTCAGTGCTTCAAGCTCTCCAGTCTGGAAAACTAACAGACTTGAAAAAACTACTTAGCGAATTGTCTTACCAGTATAGGGTAACCATGCAGTGGATACCCTCTCACTGTGGAATACCAGAAAATGAAAAATCAGACCAACTGGCTAAGGAAGGTGCTGCCAAAGACCAACCAGATATACCAATCACCTACCATCAGAAAAAACAGATGATCAAGTCAATAAGAAAGCCACAAACACCAACACAAGATGACTATCATATTATGAACAGACCAGAACAAGTTATAATTCTACGTCTCAGAACAGGACACAACCGACTTCGCAGTCACATGTATACAAAGTTCAAGATTGGCAACACGGCCATGTGTACATGTGGACAGGCAGTACAGAGTGCCAAACATATACTTCAAGAGTGTTCTGAGCATGAAACGCTGAGGCAGACATATTGGCCAGAGGAAACAACACTGGAATCAAAGCTCTATGGGACACTGTATGAACTACAAAAGACAGTGAGTTTTATTAAGGAGACAGAATTGCAGATTGGACATGTTTCAAGTGAACGAAAGAAGAAGAAAAATAATAATAAACGTTGTGATAATTTTTCAATTCGTCTTTTGATGTTTTGTTTGTGTCTTGATAAAGATCTTCTGGTTGAAACGCTGAATGTGATTTGTGTATTGTAATTTTTATGATTTCTTGTGTGCTCATCATTGCCCATCATTACCCACTAGTTTTAGATATAGTCTGTCGTGTCCGATTGAAACGAAATATAAACCTGTGTTTTACATAAGTCTAATTGTTCTGTAACAAGAGAGATCCAGTGGGAGTTTGAGAATAAATGCAAACAAACAACAACATATACCTAAGGAAGATGTGGTCTGCGTCACATCTTTTACCTTTACCATCCCAGAAAATCTAGTACCCATTTCCTGAGACTGGGTTAAACTCAGATGTGAAGTTGGGTTAAACTTGGATCACAACTAGCAAGTTAGTGCACTAACCCGGCGTAGCGTGGGTCAATGACGCCCGGGGTGGAATCATAATTTTCCAACATTGTGACATAAAAAAAATATGTCAGTGATTGTGAAACACTGGACGAAAATAAATTTTCTGCCTTCCCGATGATGCCACCGGGGCGGTCCGCACCTATGCCCTAACAACATAAAAAATAAATAATTCTTTATCTCCAGTTTTCCAGTTGTGAAGTAACATATTTAGAAGCCACTATATAAATTGATGACTTATCTGCACATCAGGTGGATCTAAGTTAGAGGTAGGCAACATTTGAGGGTAAAATTCAGGAATATTTTATTGGAATAAGGTCAGCAAGATTTTTGTTAGCACTTGATATTCCTTCAGGATATTGCAGAATTTTTTGTATACCACCAGCAGAACTTTTTAAACATAAATTGACTCGCTGCATCTGAAGTAAAAGCTTTTTTTAATTATTAATTCCACTATTGATCGTCATTATATTTTTTGTCACCTCAACCAGTGAGCATCAACATATTGGCATAATAATTTCCTTCTTATCACTGTTTGCCGTCATATTCTACAGTTTGGCTGAAATAGCTTCAAATGTGATATATTTTCAGAGCTCAAGAGACAGTGCATACAAGTAATTTTAAGTCAGCCTGATGGTCCAGTAAAAATGGCTTGGATGTCAGATTTGGTCCTTATTTCTACCCACTTTTGATCTAAGTGGAAGTTCTAATAGCTTATAAATACACCCATAACCCATCAGGGTTTTAGTTGTGCTACATTGAATGCATTAACACACAGTGCCCTTTAGCGTTTTCTATTGTCAGCGATACAGATGAGTGTGGGAAATTCTTAAACCTTGAAATTGCCTACCCATGATCTTAGTGAATCATTTTATATAAAAATTGATGTAACACCTCATGCTAATAACTTTTACTTGATTTCTAAAATAGGTGCAAACACATTTGAAGAGGCAGCTGCCTACATACAGTTGCAGTTTGAGAACCTGAATAAAAAGAAAGACACCAAAGAAATTTACTCACATTTCACTTGTGCCACAGACACCAATAATGTGCAGTTTGTGTTTGATGCCGTCACTGATGTCATTATTAAGAACAATCTGAAGGACTGTGGTCTTTTCTAGACATTACAGGTATCATTGAACTATTGCTTTCCATTTTGTATATTATATAATAATATTATTTGCAGTATTATTTATCCATAATCCTGCCAGTGTGTTGTCAGAACCAAAATGAGAAGCAATGGATAGCAACACTGTCCCATCATGCATGCCGTAAGAAGTGTTTAAGGAGGTCTAATATGGCTGTTTCCTCCTGTAGATCAAACTGACCTAAAGAGCTAAACTTTCAACTTACATTTTACTGACCAGCAGAAATTTATGAACACAGAAGACGATTCATAATCCTCACAGATGTGTAATCAATTTGTAAATTTAATTTTTGTGTGGTGGTGGAATATCAAGTAGCTGTCTCTCTTTGAAACAATCATTTTGTTTTTGTGGGATTATTTATGATTATTTTTGTTAGTTAGTTAATGGTCAGATCATCATCATTGCACTCCACCATATCCATAGTTGTTCCAATCTGCACTTGAGTCAATTCATTGTTATACCCCAAATGACTGAATAGATTTCTTGTTACACACCAGATGACTGAATGGACTTCTTGTTATAGCCCAGATGACTGAATGGACTTCTTGTTATAGCCCAGATGACTAAAACATGTTTTTCTTTTGTTAAAACTAGGATCACAGATGTGACTAAGCACAAATATGATACCCACAGCTGAGATACCTGTAGTGGCTGAATGATTGCATACACAAGGAAACATGAGGACATAACACTTTCAACAAACTACAAGACCCGAATATTTCACAGAGATGCTAACTAGTGCAGAGTCTGATCTACATACATTTGAAAACATTCACATGTTAAACATTAGTTGTGTTTATATAGTATTGCTGCTTATTTGTGAGGGAATACTGGAGACAGGAGTTAGTATGCAAGTATTAGTTATCATTTATAAAAGAATGTGAGGGTTGAAAGAGGTGACCATATCATTTATAATTGAGTGTGAGAGTTGAAAGAGATGCCCCTATCATGTATAACTGAATGTGATAGTTGCCCCTATCATTTATAGCAATGTGTGTCAGATGTGCCATCCTTTACACCTGGATGAGAAATATAGATACATTATAGTTGAATTCCAGAAATACTTTAGTATTTTAACTAAATGGCTGAGTATATGTTCCATTTTCATTTATTACTGAATAGTTGAGTTTCAGAAATGCTTCATCACCACCATCTGTAATTGAATCAATTATTAGACACTTGTTCACCATCTATAATTGTGCTATTAGAGGCTTCAACATGATCTATAGCTGAATGGATGAGTAAATAATTTGATACCATCTATAGCTAATAATAACAGCTATCATGTAGTCTATGGTAACAGCCATCATTTAGACTATAGTAAGAGCCATCAGTCTATAGTAAGAGTAGTCGTGTAGTCTACAGTAATAAGTAACAGACATCATGTAGTCTCAAGTAACAACTATTATGTAGTCTAAGGATGGACAATCTTTTTTGGAGTAGGTGGGCAGATTTAAGTGTTTTCTGTGTATCCAGAAAGAGGCTTACAAACTTGTTTGTGTACTGCTTTGAATATCCAAATGGCTTTGATGCAGCTGCCTTCTACAGAAAACTTTCTGTACATAAAAAGGCTGATTACAATTGAAGTTTTTAATGTTGTACTAAAGGTTGGCAGTAGGCAACATCATTTGTTAGCTAATAACATCAAGTTTGATATACAGATATTTTCTCCTTATTGTTTTAGCAGCATATTTTATGGTTTGGATCATATAGCTTGTGATTTGATATTTTCTAAGCTCAGGGACTACTGCATACATTTTAAATCAGCCTGGAGGGTCAGTAAAATTTTGACGGCCAGATTTTGTCCACCTCTGATGCAGTCTGTAGTAAAAGATGTCATGTAGTTATAGAAAACTTATAGCATTGCATTCATGTGATATTAGTGTTGGTTTCTGTGACAGTTTGTTTATCTTGACAAAATTCAATGAACTACTATTTCATCCTATAACAAAAATGTCAAAGGAGCATTGTTGAAGATGCTCTTCATGTCATTATCAACTTTTCCAGAGTTACCTTCACTGGGCCACAGAAAAAACATTGCCCACCAAGGGGACCACTGGTGAATAAAGGTTCAGAACTACTAGTTTAATACATGTTTCATAGTGTGTAGTGGTTCTATTCATTTACTTCAAGAACAGAGGGGGGAGGGGCTCTGGATCCATATATTCAATATCTGGTGTGCAAGCAAGTATCAATAGCATGAGTTATATCTAAGATCAAACACCACAAGTAATCTATTTACAGGTTAGGATTGAATACATTTTGTAAGTCAGGTGTCACAAACATATGTTTTTTAGAATCATAATTGCCTTCGCTGTGAAATTTACATATTTCTTTTCTTAAAACTTTATATTGTGTTACTGTAATACTGATCTAGTTTTTCAAAGCAGTTTTATCTGCTCAGCTTGTGCACTGTATTTTCTTTAATTTTGTTTTTGTAAAAAAAAGTCAATTGCATTTCTTGTGATAATCTGTTATTATTTTACATGTATTCATAACACTGTTTGATGTCCAATATCTCATTTTTGATGTAGATAGCAGCTCCATTAATACCTCAATTTTATCTTTTTTTTAATTATTACCCTTTTTCTGTATTCCACCTAGTATAACAATTCTTTTTCTCATAATAAATTGAGCATATTTTGACCCAGCACAATCAGTGTATGACATTTTTGGTTATTTTTTTACAGAATAGAGAAGCAAATTCTGCAACAGTCCTATACAGTCACTTGTGATGCCTGACAGATGACAATGTTGATATTTTGTGTTCCCTGTTTTGTCTATAAGTAACACACATTTGAATTATTATTAGTAATTTCACTTTCTATAACATTCACAAGTCTGGAAAATACTGGCCTGTTTATTTCTTTAACAAACAGTATTCTGAGGTGATGTGGTCACCCACTTTTACTTTCATCTCAGATTCATTTTGATACCATTTTCCAGAGACTGGAATCAATCTGGAAGCATCATGTTAACCCTCCGACCGGGTATTCCGCGTGCTCCACCTACTGGCTTAATTTTACACATCCCGTGATTTTCGTGTGCTCGCAATTATTTATCTTTCTTTGCATTCCTATCCTGCGATTTAAAATACTGATAATATTCAGAATTTTGCTTTGAGGTAAGAACAGAGTTGCTATATATGTATTTGAAGGACTAAAGAAATTGAAGGGGAATCTGATGATGATAGTGATTACGAGCCTGAAATTACGTGCTTGCCAATGCTTTACTTGCCTGCCAATACATTTTAAAAAACAGAACTTCAGGAAATAAATAAGTGATCAGAGGGTTAATAAGCCATGCACTACTCAACTCCAGCTATGATTTTCTTTGTTTTAGTGTTCATTTCCCACCCAAAATAATTTCATCTTTATCTCTCTATCTCTCTCCCCTACCCCCTCATCCCCCCCCCCACCCCCCCCCCCCCCCCACCCCCCACACACACACACACACACACACACACTGGGTCTCTGTTGTGGACACTGATCCTACAAGATTTCCAGCAGAAATTATTATTAGTATTATTACTGGTCACAGATTTCAAGTTGTGTTTTCTCTATATACATATCTATACTTTTAATTGAATCAAAGAATTTTGTTAATTTTATCATCATGCCGCACTTGACATTATATATATAGTCTGAACAGTTTGACATAACCTGTCAGTAGGCATAATTATGATATCCTGTTGCATTAACTCCCCATATGCACTGACTAAATCCTGTCTTCTACACAGAAAGGAACAATTTGAAGCCATGTCAGGTGCAAACAGAAATAAATTCATTTCAAGTAATGTCTTGTTTTTTAAGAGTTAAATTAAAAATAGTTTTTAAAACGCATTACAGAAAGAAAGGAACAAATTTGAAACAATGGGAGATACCCCAAAGTAACATTATCCTTATTGAATTGGCAGTAGCCTGATGATGGTAAATCTTTAAAGAAGAGGACAAAGCTCATTTTATGATTATGTTTTCTTATTAAATCTGAGAAGCATGAACAATAAAAAAAATCTTATGCAATTTGTAACTTGAGTCAGCCAAGCCTTAAAATTCTTGGTACTTTGACAAACTAACAATCTACTAATGCGATATAAGTGTTTATATAATTTTGTTTAAGTTTTAACTGCTCATTTAAGTTAAAAGTGGATGAAAAGAAAGCAATGAGATGTTTCTCTAGATTTTATACAGTGAACACCACATACATGATTCATTAGTGGACCATCCAACTAACAATAATGCAACAGTAAAACCCTAGTAGATAACATGTCTGTATAGAGGCTTTTCTCTTGTGGAAGATCCACATTATCTGATGTACACAATTATGATTTTACCCTCTCTGAGTAGAAGACTTCTTCTCATAGCATTGCAAAAAACTGATACACAAGTTCTATTGCTCATAGTTTGTAGGGATCGATAAAGAGTGAGTTCTTGATCATAAATCATAAAGGTATTAGGTATGTTGATTATCCTCTTCGCACACTGGACACGTCCATAGGTGCTCAGATCTCCGCTTCAGTAAATCTCTCAGGGTATAACGGCTGATGGTTCCGGTTCTATGTTGGTTCACTGCTCTTTTTTTAAATTTTTGTCAGGGGTTCTCTACGAGCCATGCCCATCCTCACTCCTAATTCGCGCGTTCTCAATATTGACTCATGCTCATTCATTTCAAAATCCTCTGATCGCAAGGACTCACAAAGAGCAATGAGTATGTATGCTCGATCCATAGGCTGACAGTCTGTTGTGGTGATGAGGCTAGCTAATTGGTCAGCCCGTTTGTTTCCCTCCATGTCCGGGGACAAAAATAAGCGTGAGATTTTGTAGTGATGCTCTCTCTAATGACTCCACCCATTCCCTATGTACATCACCAGTTTTGACTTTTTGAATCGAAGGTAAAGGTTATGAATTGGTCTTATGGCACATGGTTCTTTCTACCTATAAATGCTCAGCTGCTTAGCCAGTGGTTAGTCAAAAACTACTTTACAAGTGTCACTTTCAGTACATACCTTTTAGTGTGATTCCTTGACCTCCCAAAGTGTTTCTTGGTACATATTTGTGTATGGATGGGTCGGCCACAATTTTTGGGCAAATGATAAGTGATAACACAAATGTATGAAAATTGAACATAAGTCATCTGACCAGTGGCCAAGTGATTTATCAACAACATCAAAAACATAGGTCCTATTTCCTTCAAATGATTGCTTAGTTCATGTTGTGAAACTATATTGTTGAAGAATATAAAAGAAAATGTGTCAGTTTTAAGAGTCGTTTGGACAAGGATGTTTTGTATCTGCCATTTTGTGCATTTCAGTTTTTGTCATGTGACATATTCCTTCCATAACGTTGTCTTCCCAATGAACTCTCTGAACCTCTCTGTCTTGGGCGATGTGGCTTGCATTTTCTAGCGATGTATTCATGTCGTCAGTCCATCGTCTTCTTGGTCTGCCCCTTCTCCTCTTCCCAGGTACTCTTCCCTCCATTATTTGTCTTTCTAAACAGTTATGTCTCTTTATATGACCAAACAGGCGTAGTTTTCTTTTTGTTATTGTGTTTAGTAACCAACACTCTGGAATATTCAGTGTGTTTATAATATCTGAGTTTCTGATTTTATCCTTCCATGATATTCTAAGTATAATTTCAGTTATTATTTTTAAATTCAATGAGAAATGTTTGTAATCAATTTACTTTTTGATTTTGTTTATCTTATAGTTAGGTCACACAAATCCTCTGTTGCGAACAAATTGGCAGTAATTATAAGATCTGTATCATCAAATGCATTAGCTGTCACATGTTGTCATCAAGTTAACAATGTGAATATGTTTTTAAATTATCTGCTGAAATATTCATATTGCCTAGCTCTCAAAGCAGTTTTAAGCTTTCATTACTTCCATGAGTCTGTGAAATTCATTTTGCTCTTGATAACAATACAACTTTTTATTTGTAACACATTTTCTAAATTATTTTGAATGTTTTATATTGATTTTGTTGTTTTTACTTCTTTCTTTAGCTGTTCTTCCAATTTTATTTATTTATAGTTATAGATATATCATTGTTATAAATTTATATTGGCACCCTAACTTTGTTAGTGTGTCAATATAAATAATGGAGTCCTATTAAAATTTTTTTTATTCATTAATGAAAGTTGAAGATGATACCAGAAATTCATTGCATATATATTTGGATAAGGAAACTGTGGCCGTAGGGTTCAATCAAGTAGGGGACATATTATGGATGATGTGGCACGATGAAAGAATGATTGATTCCTAATCCAGTGGTCTGTCGGGCTCATGCCCTTTGACCAAATGCCAGTGTATGATATATTCATGTGTTGCTGAGTTGTTGTTATGGTCTATTCAAGGGGTTCTATCTATCTAATCTTGGAGAGAGAATCTCTCTTCTAATATCATCTAACGTTTGTCATTAGATGAGAGGATAAAAACTGATAATCTTAAGTGATTTAAATGCTTAAAACAAGGCAAAGAAAGTTATTGATGCGAGCTGATAGATATAAGGGTGAATGAATAGTAGGAGAAATTATTTGGTCTGTATAAGGAGATTTTACCATGACCACTCCTCCAGTCGACTCATGTGTAAATGAGTACCTGACGCATGCATTAGGGGAGATAAAGACAGCAAAGAAGGGAACTGGCCACCCCACATAATAGTTGCTGCAGCTTAGTACATAATGAGTTATCTTCATCCCCGACGACAGATTGCTGCCATGGGACATACCTTTATAAGAAGTGGATAACCAACCAATCACATCTGATCTGAACAATGGTGTACCTTTTAATATGTTGCTTTCACATTTACAAATTATAAGTATTGCATGCACAAAAATGGTGTTTGCTGTACAAACATTGACAATTTCTGTACATATTCTTGTCATTACATGGGTTATGTTTGTATCATTCCTTCATGATCATACTTTCAGATTATACTCATATATCATTTTATTGCTACAGTAAACTTCTGTTTGCTGTATGTTACTCTATATGTATATCACTTGTTTGCTTCGGTGTTTGTGTTTTAAAGTGAAGCTCTTGTTGTTGTCAAATAAATACACAATATGCTCAGATTATTGGTAAAAAAAGCACTAGAAAGTACTTTTGTCTTTTTGTAATATTTAGATAATGTAGGTTACCATAGAAAAAAAAGATAATGTAAGTTACCATAGAAAAAATCATTTCATGATTGAAATATGATCAATAGATAGTTCAGAGAATGAAGATCTCTAGGGTCAAATGTTACTGAGTGGATAGCTCAGAGAGTGAAAATCTATAAGGTCAAGTGTTACTTTTTCAATTGCCCAGTGAGTCTTGATCTTTAGAGTCAAGTGTTGCTGAATGGATAGAAGATCTCTAGTGTTACTGAGTGGATAGTTCAAAGAACCATAATCTCTAAAAACAAGTGTTACTGAGTGGTTAGTTCATAAACTTTTATGAATAAACTATTAAAGTGGATGCAGTTAAGAATGAAAACACCTAATTGAAATTCTGGAAGTATGTTTCCAGATCAGTTTCTATACTCCAAAGTAAAATAGAAAGGACTAAGATATAAGACTATTCCGATTTTGTGAACAAACATTTAGTATTGGAGGTAGCTGTTTTAAAAAAATGTATATATATTATTAAAATTGATTATGAAAGTCATACACTTTCAATTGCACACAGATACTTAACACATGTTTGTCGCTATTTTATGTTAAATACACACAAATAACACGTTTGTAGAAATCTTATGTCAAACATACAGAAATAACACATGCTTGTAGACATTTTATGTCAGACATACATAAATAACACATTCTTGTAGACATCTAATGTCAGACACACAGGTACATAACATATGCTTTTAGATATAATGT
Organism: Meghimatium bilineatum; assembly: GCA_034231615.1. Lineage (NCBI taxonomy): Eukaryota > Metazoa > Mollusca > Gastropoda > Stylommatophora > Philomycidae > Meghimatium > Meghimatium bilineatum. The sequence continues at coordinate 34,529,574 of CM067317.1, read as the reverse complement.
GTAAGAAAAATATTCTACTGCTTTTTAAATATTCTACAACCATTTTGGGGGTGGTTATAAGCTGAGCTTGCTGTAAATATAATGTATATTTTATATGTTGTGTATTATTGAGTGCAGTATGTGGACACTGCTTGCCCATGTCCGTAGAAGGTGATGTTTATTTACATTTACAGTTTATATTTTCATGCATTTTTTCTGTCTCATACAAAATTTAACTTAGTCTTTTTGTGATGTTATTTCTTATTCTATTCTGGACATAGTGATCAACTCAGAATATTTGGCTGTAGCGATTTTCTAGGCAGTATTTACCATTCAGTCGGTTGTCACTGCTTTCTGAATGATCTGGATGCACAACTGCTTGCAGCAGAACTTGACCCTGTTACTTCGACCATCTAAAACATGCTCTGTATCTCTCCATCACAGAAACGGACTTCAGAAAGTAAATATGTTCCCACTACATTTACAATGGAATCTTAATTTACAGCCAGAATCTTACACAGTGGTACCTCCTCTCTTTGTGAGGCTCTTGTGAAAACTATAATTGCATAATAGGTCAGTTTTGTATAGATCTTTCTTTAACTCTTGGACCAGGTATGACTTTTCCTATATTCAATATCGGAGAATATTGGGGCTTCAATATCTATTAGTTTATGAATTGTTCTCAGTAACTGATCCCAACTGGGCTAAATCTCTCTGTCCTCTCTTCCTCCCCTTCCCCTGATTCCCTTTCTTGAACTACTACAAAAATAAAAGCTACATGGATGAGATGGTTTACTGTGCTGGCTCTTGGCAATTTCAAAGCGAAACCATTTTAGCAATGAGGGGTTAGAAAACATAACCCCCAAAAACCAGATAAATTCATCAATAACAGTAAGAGAGTGGAATGAGTAAGTGTATACACATCAGCTAAAAGGTTAAGTCTGCTACATTTAATTACCTGCAATTGGCCAGCTTGGATGGAGTAATTGAACAATTGTGTAAGTTGTGGTGTCTGAAACATGCCATGCAGAGATATTTGTTATGATGGTGAGTAAGGATAATTTTATCTGCAACCTCAACAGTTCAGATTCAATCCTTTAAGATTTGGTCATGCAAATCAAGAATCACAATTTTCCTGTTTTCTAGGTACAATATCTGCAAATGTTGTAGATTACTAATCTGTTCTTTAGATTATTCAAAATAATGTCCACCTATTCACATCACTCAGCAAAAATACATTTGATTTTACATGTACTCTCTATATTTTTCAGATGTTAATCTTGTTCCAGATAAATGCTACAATTTCCACAAATGTGCTCAATATTTTTTTCTTTATGAGCACACAATAAGCTATTCTACATCATCCCTGTATGATCAACTCCCCAGTACACATAACTAAAAATGAATATCAGACTTCTCTGAGTTAGGGGAGAATTTGAAATCGCCACTGAAGCTACTGTGTAACTGCTCTGATGTTTGCACATTTAGCAAACTAAAATCAAGTGTGCCCTGAATGTATTGATAACATAATGATTGCAACAATTGTCCCAGCTAGCATTCACATTGGTCTTTACCTATCATAATTTTTTTTCTGGTTTTTATATGATAATGATATGCACACACAAGAAATTTATGACAATACCATTAACAGTCTTGAGCACAGTCTTAAGAGTGGCCATGATTCACACTTTTGAAAATATTCTGAGTAGACAAGGTTCCTTAAAGCATTAATTATGTCAGATCGATCCATTGATGTACCTATTGACACTTACGATACTTGCCATGTATCAGCTTGCTCATTACCCTCAACAACCACATGTCCTGGCATGAATATAATGGTAATATTTCTGGTCACAGATCTTGTCAATTGACGACGGACAAGGTCTGCTTCAACTTTGCGGATCATATTCATTGAATCACTAATATGCATGCTTCAGAATAGCCCTGTGACATCAGCCATGACAGTGCCTCTGTCACAGCCTTTTCATTGTAAGACTCCCTGTGGTTGTTGTGAAGGCACCACTGGGTTCTTAGCATTGATGATGAATGATTAACCCATCATTATTAATTATTACATCATTTTCTGCAGTGTTATCATCAATGAGCATCCTGACTTCTGCATCCACCGTATTTTTATCCCTGCAACTTCTATTGAGTGTGATGACTGTGGAGAAGGTACCACATAATGCAAGTGGAGTGGGTATCCACTCCTTTCCAGGATCAATGCAAGTAGGCGCCTGTGTGTTGTCGGGGCCCGAAAGGGGACCAATGAATAGCAACATTGTTTACCTTTCATGCATGTCGTACAAGGCGACTAAGGAGATTATGGGATGGAGTTGGCTGTCCCATCCCATATAGGGTCAGTGACCCAAAGCCATGCTGAAGTCGGATGTGTCAGGCTGAAAGGCGCAGATATCGCAGCAATGCTGTAAACCATGACACAACGCATTCTGTTCTCCGGACTACATTTTTCTGATCTGCAGGAGTTTGAGAATGAACACAGAAGAAGAAGAAGAATGCAAGTAGGGTCACATACTTGTCAGATTTGAGTCACATGTTATGATAGAAGCCATCACCAAAGTGGATGCAGCAATACAGGTTGACTGTCACCAGAGTTTCAGTTTGCTAGCTGATGAATTCTCTGTCATTAGCAACAGTTCAGGTGATGGTTCAGAAGAAACTGAAGAATCAGGTGTGTTCTCAGTGGGTACCATGATTATTAACCTGTATCTACCCAGAGAAAAATTATACAACATCCGCTGGAACCCAGCCATTTTTTATAACTTCTAATTTTTCTTCACGTTTTTTTTGGACATAACTTTTTTATATATTGAGTTATTGATTTCAGATTCTGAGAAAATAGAGATAAGTAGATGCTGGATATGGTTTGAAGGTGTTGTTTGCTTGTGTGTGTCAGTGTTATGATGTGGACAGTGAATATTGATAGTGTGGACAAACGCACACAAAGAACTTACTGTGTCAAGGATATCCATAGGCCTAGCTGTAGAAAACACGGTTCCGCAAATTCTTCATCGTAAACGACATTATTTACATCACTATTAAATATTATCAACATCTCCCTCAATACCCATGCGTTGATCTACAGTACCTGCAACACTAAAGCTTTAAAAATCATCTTTGTCTGAATCATCATCCATGAAGAATTTCTTAAAAATAGCGTAACTGAAGTTAGGTCCACACAGTTTGTTTTGAAAACGTGAAAAAGGCCAAAACAATTATGAGTAGGCTTATATATCGCCGCAAAAAATGCAAGGACAATCACTCTAGCTAATATTTATTATAAGAACATGATGGGAAATTTAAATGGGAGATTGTTGTATATGACTACAAATTGCTATCTCAATGGTGACATATTTCGACATCTGGCACCTATGGAAAGTATACACGTCAAAAATTGTCGACATAAGGGTTCTGCAGGTTAACTTACTTCCATAAGGAAGAATGAACAGGGTGGAGTTTGAACCACTTGCAGTGTTACTGTGCAGAGAGTTATGCTTTTAAGTTCTGAATAGTGGCAGCGGTGTCACCATTTTAAGTCATGCAGCAAAGCAGCCAGCATGCAATGAAAAATGCTGGATCACCAAAGAGCACAAAATTCAAATGACACATTTCTGCAGAAAAGGTTATGACACATTTCTGCAGAAAAGGTTATGCCTTTTTTTAACCAAAAACTCTTGTTAGCAGACTTTAAAGAGCGTAGTGTGAACATCGATGCTATCGGCTACAAGAATACATGAGACAGGCTGCATACAGTCATCAACAATAAGTGACATTGTATTCTGTCATAAGGTGTCATTCTGCTGCACAACAATTGTCGCCTGCATGTTGTGAGAGTTCTGCAAGAAGTGTTAACACGGAAAAGAATGGAAGGTTCTGTCACATTCAGTCTACAGCGAAAATCTATCACCATGTGACTTTCATTTTTTTTGGACTTATAAAAAAAAAGCTTTAAAGGGACAATATTTCCATTCCGATGAAGATGTCATAGCAGTGACCAAATGGTTCAATGAATGAAGTCTTCTCTGATGGAATTAACCGTCTACCCAAATAATGGGATGCATGTTTGAATGCCTGTGATGACTCCAGGTGCAGACATGTTTCCTAATACAGTCAAATCCTGTTATATAATAACTTGGTTCAGACTGACAAAATATATATATATATATATATATGGAAATATATATATAAAACAGAAATTTGCTATATAGTGTATAAATAATAAAGAAAGAATAAATATAACGGGATTTATCAGTGTTTTTAAATATAGCACTATAGAGGGATTTCACTGTAATTGCTTTACTTATAACTCAACTGCTGATGTACCATTTTTATAATATTTGTATGTATATATACATTTAGTATCGTTAATCCTTATAACAGAATAAAGCACAAGTCTGAAGAAGTAATTGCAGAAGAATAAGCTGGCCTCAGAGCAAACAGAAGCACTTGAACAAATATTTAACATCAGAAAAATTAATTGAAAAACATTCATCACCAACATTATCTATACCACAATTTCATTGATTTTACAATTTCAACAGTGAAACAACGAAAATTAGCATGGTTTGGACATGTATGCAGACATGATTCCTTATAAAAAAAACCAATATTGCAGGAAACAGTTGAAGGTGGAAGAAGCAGAGGTGGACAAATAAAAACAGGGACTGACGACATCAAGGACTGGACAGGACAATTTTTCCTCACTCATCCACATAGTTGAAGATATAAATCATTGGAGAACTTTTTCCTCACTCATCCACATAGTTGAAGATAGAAATCGGAGAACTGTGTGCTGGAGCATCCAGTGTGGTTGCCCTACGAACCTGACGGGTTACGGCTTTATGAATGGATGGAAATCTTATAATAAACCCACTTGGACAGTTTTCATGTGAACAAGACTTGTATTATACTAGGCTGTTTTCATATCACAATTGCAGAACTTGGTCAGCAGTGTCTTTTTTTTTATCTTTCCAAACACAACCTATTAATTTTCTCACTGTCACACCATGCATGTGAAGAAATGAATATTTACACCAATCAATGACAATCTGGTACTATCTCCCTTGTTTTACCCACATTTTAATAGCTGTGTTTTTAAATACAAGTGACTTTATTTACAGTCTTTATTTTTTGTTGTGCTATGTTACGTCTAATATTCCACTGGCCATAATTAAATTTCTTCCATGTTGTAAAATGTAATACTGATCTTTTGCTAGTTTGAATATGAGTGCTAGCATGGAACTATTTCACTTTTATTCATGCTCAGCATTATTGTACTTGGTGACCTTTTGTCACTTATAAACTGCTTGTTAATCCTAACTTCTCAAAGATAGTCACATCATAATTTTTGTTAAATACTTTTGTTATTCAGGCATAATTTGTATTAATATTAGATATATTAACATTTATATATAACACTTGCTGCTAATGTAGTTAATTTATCTGGATAAACAGTAAAACAAATGTTAGATAGGTATGTCAGGAAATATAATGAAGTTAGAAGATGATGATTCAATCCCTTTTGCTGTGAGCAGGCAGCTCTTGAAGTTAGAAGATAGAATATAGCTATAAATTGTATCTGAAGGTATAACATTCCTTAGTTGCAGAAGAGATGAGTTGAATTAAACAAATGGTACAGTTGGTTAATGTAGTTTTCTCATAGTGAGGCACAGCCGTACACTCTACCTACATCCCAGTATTGACTTATGAATGAGTGATAATATGTACATACTGTGCAAAGCTGAAATGAGTCAGGTACATCCAGAAACAGTATAGTGAGGTTTTGCTAATCACTCAAGACACACACTGTATATACTATTTCTATAGCCCATTCAATTGCAAGCCTCCTCTCTCTCTCTCTCTCTCTCTCTCTCTCTCTCTCTCTCTCTCTTTCCCCCCCCCCCCCCCCCACATTTTTGGAGGAGAAAAAACAAAATGGTGCTCACTCAATCTTGAGGCCCCCCCCCCGCTTTTGTGCTATTTTAGTGAGCTGACATAAACATAGATCTTGATAATTCATAAATCTTGTACATTAACAAGCTGATGCAACAAAGGCAATAGGTACAACCAACCTGTATTTTGTTTATTTTGTCAATTGCCTAACAACAAATGAATTCCAGATCTTGTGACATATTTTAACCATTGACAACATTTGATGACCCAATCTTAATCTTTAAGATGTTTTTTCAATTCAGGAAATAAGACACACCTTGTTGAACATCGTTTTTTTGGTCTTTGACATTTTCTTCGATCGACATTTTATTTTTCCTTCACCCTCATACTTGTTTCTCATCAACACAAAAATGATCAGCAGCTGTGCAATTATTGCTTCCTTCAGTTTAAATAATGAAACATAAACAGATCTCTTTCTTTTACATTGAACTATTTCACTATTCATTTTCCAGATTACAGTGTAATGCTATTTCTTATACTAGTTCTTTCATAAACAATGGCAGTAAACATTTGGTGAATGAGTGTACATTATCTCTGCAGAAGCAGGAATATATCGTTAAGTTAGCGATCCTTTGTGGCATCAGAATAACACAGCCAGCTGTTGTACGTGGTCAAATTAGCAATATACAAATTATTGACCATAGGATAATACACTCACCCATTCATAATCCACTCACCCGCTTTTTCCATTGAAACTCTCTTTCTCTCTCCCCCCCCCCCCAACCCCACGCCAGCAGATGTAAATAAGGGGACAACATTAGAAACTCCTTGAAGAAATAGCATTAAAAGGGAATAAAGTGAGAAAGAAATAATCAAAAGTTAAGTGATCTCTCTTCCAAGCCTACACACCCTAATGTTAGAAGAGGAGCAACTAATGTTATGTGCCCCAAGAGCAACAGAAACCTGTCTAGTATTTGCTTCGCTGTTTATCATTATTTTTACCAGCCACAGAGCTTCCCAAGAATTATTGTTGGTTTTTTAAAATGTAGATTATACTATTTGTTTATAGTCAAAATTTGTTATTTAAGTATGATTCTTTTCTGGTCATCATTCTGACAATTTGTTTTACTCTGTGAGTGACTATCTTGCATATCGGTAGGATCCCATTGGGGAGCAATCAATTTCCCTACCTTTACAAAGAGTTAGATTTTATGAATAATGTCTTTGGAATAAATAAAATTTGCAAGTTTAAATTTGAGCATTGCATCTTAGTCAGTAAAACAAATTCTATAGCACTTCTTTTTGAAATCACTGAAATGTATACTAAATAGCAAATAAAGAGATACCAGATAAAATATGGTTCTGTTGCGACAGGGGAAAAGGATAGTTGCAAGATATTACAAGCTATTTGTTATCAGACATTTCTTCAGCAAAAATTGTTGTAAAATTCTGTAAATGAAATGGTAGACTTCTCATAATGGTCTTTGTCTTAATGAGAAGCAAGAAGAAATGATAGGATATTAAAATTATATATCTATGAATCCTTAAGAGTATCTTAACTGTTAATCTTGGGATCTTATTTTATACTTCACAAAGTATGTTTATCATCACAGATCTGAGTCTAAATTGTTTTATATATATAATATATATATATTCATGGATCTTATAATGTACTTGATGCATCTTATTATCATCACAAAGATCTCAGTAGATCACCTGTTATAAATATTCATGTATTGCTTTTAAAACACTGTCAGAAAGTATGTTATGATTTGTCAGTATTTCTAGCTTTATGATAACACTATAGCTGCTATTATATTTATTTATGTTCTGTAGCTTGATTTGTCATCATTTATTACATGTTTCTTTTGCCATTAAACAGCATGATTCCAAAATGTGGTTAACTTGATTCAGTTCTTATAAAGTTATGTTATAAATATTATATAAAGAGTTATGTTATATAAACTTGTTTGTTGAAAAAACATTGATTGGTTCAGTCTAAGATTGTTTCTGTTTTTGTTTGTTCAATTTAATGAGCTTATTTCAGCAGAATATTACTTATATTATTTGACTTTATTGAATTTTGCTTCATTGATAGTAATACTGCATCTTGGTGGTGTGTATTTCTTTTAAACAACTATTCTGGTTTTTTTGTTGTTTAGACTGAGGCTTTTGATTTCAGTTTTCTTGTGCTACTATGTCTAACAGGGCTTGAAGTTCTTATATAACATACATGCATGCATACATCATATTTCAAATAAATAGATATACAATAAATATAAGAACACTTTTATTCTTGCTCAGATCATGATTTTTGAAACCCCTTAGACCTGATCTAGTTAAGAGTAGGGAACAACCTAAACACAATAACTTAATAACTTGATTCTATGGTACAGCAGCAGCAACCAGGGTAACATCCCTTGTTTTCATTAGATTGCAAGAACAAAACATGGGATGCAGATAGATTGCTATCTTTTAACATAAATGTTTGATAAAATAATTTGTCATCTTATTTCCAATTAAAACAACACTGTTTCTCTATTATGTTAATCAATTATAGATAATCACATGGGTGCAAAGGGTACCGAATTGCTCTCGGCGGACCCAGGGTTAGTCGATAACCAAGATCCCAAAAGTAACCCCTTGTGGTGCACCCTGGAACAGAAATCCAGCTGCTTGTGCTGATTCTAGCCAAACCTTTTGGGGATCGTGTCTTTGAATATGGAGGCAGCAGATAGAAAGAGAATTTACTGCATAAGAGACAGTCAATATCTCTGATGACACTGTGCCAACACAAGCAGGGGCACTGACAACACACAGTGACGCTAGTTAGTCTGTACCAAGCATTGAAGGGGTGTTAGTGATGTAAAGTTTACACTTTACACTGTCCAATATGGATGAAAATATGGACTACCAGTACATTGTAAAGGAAAATTGTACCAGTACATTGTACTCAGGAGAGAGAGTGTGGTTGACGATTAGCAACTCTTCCACACTATAAACCAACTTCAGCGCTAGTCATTTCTTCATCGTCAATAAGGAAAAACTGCAGGTAGTCGACAATTTTACTTACCTTGGAAGCACTCTCTCTCGCGATGTCAACATTGATGTGGAAATTAACAAGAGACTAGCAAAAGCTAGTGCTGTATTTGGCGGATTACGCAAAAATGTATGGGACAGAAGAGGTATAAGAACAACCACCAAACTACAAGTATATCATGCTGCTGTTATACCAACCTTACTATACGCCTGCGAAACGTGGACAGTGTATGCTAGACATGCAAGAAAGTTAAATCATTTCCATCTTACCTGCCTACGTAAATTACTAAACATCCATTGGTGGGACAAAGTACCAGACTACGAGGTCTTGGAAAAATCAACCTCAATAAGCATCCACACAATACTTATGAAGGCGCAGGCACGCTGGGCAGGCCATCTTGTGCGTATGGAGAACTCGCGATTGCCAAAACAAATATATTATGGAGAACTCAAGGCAGGATTTCGAAAAGCTGGTGGACAGAAAAAGCGTTTCAAAGACACGCTCAAGTCATCCTTGAAACATCTTAACATTGACGTAGCCGCTTGGGAGAGCCTCGCTCAGGATAGAACGGCTTGGCGTTACAGCATTAGAACGGGAGCACTAGCGGCAGAAGAATTCAGACAAGAAACTGCAAGACAGAAGCGGACACGTAGAAAAGAAAAAACATCTCAACCTCACACAGATACCTTCTATTGTTGTCAATTCTGTAAAAGAACATTTTGTGCGCGCATTGGACTTGCTAGTCATTTAAAAACGCACTATTAACTTTATTATTTTATTATTTATTGTTATTATTATTATGGTTGAGTTTTGGTCATCGTCGATCACGACGGACGAACATCATCATCAAAGGAAAATATTAGGCCCTACATGTTGAATGGTATGAAGGAGTGTTGTTAACTGTAAGCCATTCATTCTGTTCATCTTTTGCTGCATAATTTGCTACAAGTATGTTGTACCTCCTAGCTAGTCTGCCTGTTAAATGTTTTCAACAATTTTGTTAATGTAGCATCTGTATCAGCTGAATTAAATGTATGTGTATTCAATATATTTTGAACAGAGTTGTGTGACTCTGATGAGAAAACCATGTATGTTGTGTAAGAAAGTCTAGTGTCATCTGGTCAATTCTCATAAGGACCACATGGCCCATTGGAGCCGCATATCTACAACTATGTGAACAATATCTAATGTCATATACAGTAATGATAATATTATTACAAGCTCTAAAAGCGCTGATAAGCTTTTATTTTGGTCCAAAGGTAAGCTACGGAAGAAGTTGTCTAAAAAAATGGTCACAAATAAAAAAGCTGAGAACCAATGACATAGATGGTCATGTCTTGTGTTTGTAAGACTCTTCTTCTTCAGCGTTCATTGTCAAACTCCTGCTGGATCTCCATTGTAGCAAGACTATCATCCTACTAAATTTCCAGCAGGGTGTAGTCCAGAGAATGGAAACGCGTTGTTTCGTCGTTTTATTTGCGCCAATGGCCTGATACGTCTTCGGCGGTAAGACTCTTATTCAGCTTGATTATTTCTGTAGTCATATTCTGCAAGTCAATTTTTTTATCAAATGATTATTGTTGCTGTTACTAATGTAGAGCCTACTGATTCAAAATTACATGGAAACCAATATAAGACAAAGATGTCTACTACAGAAGATATTCGAAGGTATATATTAGTCACCTTTAAGACATAGGCGGGGCAAGATGGCGCACGGGGTAAGACGGTGCAGCGGTTTTTTCCTAGAGTCTATGGGTTTTTTCCGGCAGGATACGTGACTATGTCTGGCGGGAAAAGTTCATTCAGTTCTTATAAAGTTATGTTATAAAGGTTATATAAAGAGTTATGTTATATAAACATGTTTGTTGAAAAAACATTGATTGGTTCAGTCTAACATTGTTTCTGTTTTTGTTTGTTCAATTTAATGAGCTTTTTATCAATTTAATGACACAACGAAATTTGATAGTTCATGGACAGGTCGTTTTTCAACAATGAGAAGTTTGATTTTCATAGGTCTCAATCTAATTTTTAACTTTTTACTCCTTGTCTGCTTTTACCATTGCTGTTCTGGTTTTTTTTACATGTTTAAACTGCAACATATTTTGTATTGTTAAGTTATTAATCACGTTACGCTGTAAAGATACTTTATTTTTTTCGTATCATTCTATTAAAGTTGCTAACCATATGATTTGGGGAAAGATGGGGCATAGTTAGTGAGACAAGTTGGCACTGCTGACTCTCTGCCGCTCATATATGCACAATCTCCACCAGTCATAGATGCACGATCTCCGCCGTACATGGGCCTAGTCCCTGTGTTCTATAATTTTCCAATTATTTTGCAGCTTTTGTTAATTCTCCGTTGATTTCGTATTTATTTCTGTAACCTTTTTGCCTGCGCCATGTTTTTTGTTTTTGTTTTACATATGTTAGAAAATTCTCATTCTACTGTCTACGTAGCTGTATGTTTTCAACCTCACGAATGTAAGATAGATGGATAAACTATACACTGATAGCAGTTTGTCTATCATAATTATGTATAGTTGTCAGAATACGCTAAAACGTGAAAGTGCGCCATCTTGCCCCCGACTAACCTATATTCTAGTTAATAGTGAGCTTACTTGCTATCACCGGGCTACAGCGTTACACGTTCGAAACCACATCCAGACACACACAAATCCGGGTTGTGATTTCTCGCTTGACACGACCACTCCTCCAGTCGACAGCTGTAAATGAGTACCTGACGCATCATTAGAGGTGATAAAGACAGCAAAGAAGGGATCTAGCCACCTCACCTAATAGTTACCACGGCTTATTACATGAAACGTTATCTTCATCCCCGACGACAGGTTGCTGCCAGGGAACTTATCTATTGCTTGTATGTGCAGTCTAATCTAATTCCGTCTGCAGCCTCCATTCTCAGGACACGAGCCTAAACGTGTTGGCCAAGAATACAGCAAGATCAACTGTATACGAGTCCCTTTGCACCCAATTGGTAACATTGACCCAGATACCAGTCTGAAGTCAGACTAAGAAGTTCAAAATCTCCCACCTCTAAGAAATTAATTATAAATGGACATTTAGGGGGCAAGTGAAAAAAAAGTGACTTATCATCCATATCCCCCCCCCCATATACAGATTTCTCCAAAGATCATCAAATATTACACACATTTGAGGTAATTAATTATATTTTCACAAAGATACGTCGTCTAAGGCCTTTTTAATTTCCACAAGTTTGTACGATTCCTTAGTCATTGAGAGGAAATACTTTCTATTCTTATGACGAGGATACATCAGCAATAAATGGTTAGACACGCCACCAAATACGGTTTTTTTTTCTACATGAATATTCTGATACTATGACATTGGATGAATTGTATCCAATCGAAAAATACAAGTTATCCAGAATATATTCACCATGAGACACCAGTTTTTATTTGAAGAACCCTCGCATCGGAAAAGTACATGTATATACTGACCTGGACATGGTGTTTTTTGGAAGAACAAAACATACAAATGATAACTGACATTGAAATTAAATAACAAATAATTATAAAACAGTGGATCCTAAGGCGGATAAAGTGTTCTACACACCCTCTGGTTGCTTACAGGCGTGACAACAATTTCAGAGATTTATTGGTCCGGACTCATCTCAAGCCTGTCGTTCATAATCATTTCGGCACCTTCAGCTGCAAACGTAAGAGATGCTACACCTGTGCCTAAGTCACCCAGACCCGGTCTGTCACAATCCCCACAGCTACCTTCACCATTGAAGAGATTTTCACATGTGTGTCGCCCGCAACGTCATCTATGCCATCATCTGCAAGTATTGCACCATGACGCACATAGGTGAGAATGGAAGGAAGCATGCAGACGAATTCTGTGAGCATCTGTACAGCATAAAAAAACCAGAAGGGCATTTCTGTTGCGGACCACCCAATGGGCCATGGGGGCAGGTACAATATTCAGGTGACGACTATTAAGGCGTGCTTCTCGGATGACAGAACCATCAAATGCTTGAGACCCGCTATATACTCGTACATATATATCAATTTGACTCGATTTAACCCAATGAGATCAATTCCCGTCTGTCGTATGGAATGATGTGTTGTTCCGCAACTTTGTGTCTTGTTTCACGGATATTTGGGGTTGTTATATTTTCTGTTTGTGTTGTTTCACCTCTGACCTTCTAGTTTTAACCCTTCCGGATAATATCCATATTTTACTCTGACATGTATGTCTACGTCAATACTTGTTCCTATTTGTCGTTTTTTTAAATTGTGTATGTAATCTTGATCTATGACATTTTGGCCGAAACGTCATTTGTGTATGTTGTTATGTGTGTGTCCGATGATTAACAAATCCGATGACAAATCCTGCTCCAAGATTCGCCTTGTAAAATTACCACAGACGGATATAATTTTTTTCTACAGTATGTTACTTGTAAGAGATATACTGTATAAAATTGCAAGCAATGCGACGCCTCATGTCCCGTCACTGCTGAAAATATTTTCATCACAGTAACATAAATCAGTGTTAAACATAACATAACTGTTTAGCAACATTAGGGACAGAGGGACACTAAGAACTCTATCATCGCTAACTGCAATCAACACAACATATAACATATAGCAGCTTACAATGTAAATATTTTAGAATGCAACTTTCAGGCTAACAAGATTGTTATGATAACAGAATTAACGAAATTCCATTAAGATCTTACTATTTAATAACATCAGCAAATTTCCAACGCTGGTTTCACTCAGAGGGTAAACCATGGGCGTTTCCATGTTTGTGTGTTCAAAGTATGTCAATAAGCTGTCTCATGTGTCCTAAAGTACTACTGTGAATTATTTGTGTGTTTTTGGAAATCAATACTGACATTTATTATCAGTGTTGTTTTTAAATTAGACACATAGGCCTTCTGACATCAACTCATGTGTAGTATTCATTACTAGGTTTCGTCTGTTTCACTCCAGAATCTCACATTGGATTTCTCCTCATACATTGTTGGGGAAACTTATTTGTGTTTTAGTAAAAGTGATCAATAGTGTTAAGTAAAATGTACCTCTTATAGTGATGTATGCTTCTTTCAACCGCGGACGTTAGTCCAATTTAGTTATGCAAAAGAGGAACTGACTGACTGTAGGTAACTGTGTTATTTAGTGATTAATAGTGCGCTAGTGAATAAGTAGAGTTCTGGATATTTTGAAGGTTTTCTGTGAACGGATTCAACAATAACACCAAGTAAATGTAATACTCAAGATTAGAAACCTTAATATTGAATCGTACGGTGTTACCGTCTATGAGGGTACTAAATAATTTTGCACAAAAGAAGAACAGACGTCTGGAGCTTCATTACAAGATTATATAAGGTATGTTTTTTTTAAAACTAGTTAATATCCTATGTAGGGCCGTTAATACGTGTTTCTGGTAGGAAAGAAGGAAGGGGGAAGAGAAAGAGAGCTACCTACATACTAATAAATGATAACTCGGCCTCCCCACCCTAAACATTCACTGTACGCCAGTGACAACCACTTGTATTATTGTAGTGTATCTGTCAGTTTACTAAACCTTTAGATTAGAACTTTAGTTCTGGTGATAAATTGTTTAATTATCTTTTGGCATATCATGGACAACCATATTTTCAAGGTTATAAGATATTTTATAATTTAAATAGTAATGCTTTAGTTATTTTCCATGTTGGTGGAATCTATGAGAATGAAGTGAGAGGTGTTCAACTATATTTTCCAAGTATTTATGTATTGATGTTTCCAGTTGTTAGTCGTAATAGTTTCCTATTGGCAGGGATTTTCAGTTCTTCCTTAATTTGACTGCTCCTAGTGTGCCTATTTAACAGAGCATGTGCTTGTATCCCTTTTGCACTGGTGTCCCATATTTCTGTCCATTCATTTAGTATTGCGCCAGTTATTATGTTCATGATTTCAGGTCTTCCAATTCCTACATTATCTCCGTTCTGCGGTTACGTCCTTTCTTAGCTTCTTTGTCGCTGCCTCATTTCCTAGTATTCCTACATGGGTTGGTACCCAAATTACATAAACCTCCGTACCAATGTGTGATATAAGTTTGTTGTTAAGAGTAAAATATCTTCTACTATATCTGGTCTTTTACTTTCATGTTTACTTTGTATAACCTGGACTGATGATAATGAGTCAGTCGGGATTGTTACTTTATAGGAGTGTTATCATCTAGTGAAAAAAATACCATCTGATTAGGTGACGTCTTCTCAAGACATTGTACACTACCGGGAGTTGGTCTTATGGGTGTAAGAGAAAATACAGTAGAAACCACCCTCTGTGTGTAAGAGAAAATTCTGGTGAAACCACCTTCTGTGTGTAAGAGAAAATTCTGGTGAAACCACCTTCTGTGTGTAAGAGAAAATACAGTAGAAACCACCTTCTGTGTGTAAGAGAAAATTCTGGTGAAACCACCTTCTGTGTGTAAGAGAAAATTCTGGTGAAACCACCTTCTGTGTGTAAGAGAAAATACAGTAGAAACCACCTTCTGTGTGTAAGAGAAAATTCTGGTGAAACGACCTTCTGTGTGTAAGAGAAAATACAGTAGAAACCACCTTATGCGTGTAAGAGAAAATACAGTAGAAACCACCTTCTGTGTGTAAGAGAAAATTCTGGTGAAACCACTTTCTGGGTATAAGAGAAAATACTGGAGAAACTATATTTCACCTAGGAAGTAGAGATAGTCGTTCATTCTTCGTCTTTTTCTTTTCGTTCATTCTCAAACTCCCACTGGATCTCTCTTGTTGCAGGATAATGGTCCTACTAGATTTTCGCAGGACGACTTCCAAAGAATGGAAATACGTTGTACTGTCCTTTTAATTGCAACAGTGGCCCAACATAATCGTTTTAGCCGTGACTTTAATTCGAGTGGGCTTCCGTAGCCTGTGACAGCCTTCAGCCAATATCGAGACATAGCCATTGGCGGCCCCTCCAATGCATTTGCTTTCCATTGACCGAGCTGGATTGCTCTGCGTCACTGCGTGTTGACAGTGACGCTATATGTGTTGGCACTATAGTGTCGAAGATACTGCCAGTCTTTTTGCAGTCATTTCACGTTCCATAAGCTGCCTCCGTATTCAAGGATACGATCATCTAAAGTGTTAGCCTGAAGAAAAAAAAAACACAAGCAACTGTATTTCTGTTTCCAGGGTGCACCACGAGAAGGCACTTTTGGGAACTTAGTTATCTGCTAACCCTGGGTCCGCCGAGAGTAATGACACACCACTAGCACCCCGGTCATTCATTATTCCTGGATATCACAACAATAGCAGGAAGGCAAATTTTTGTTTTATGGAGAAATCAGCAGAGCACATAAGAGGTAACCCGACTATAATACGTTATTTTATTAAGCCTTTAACAATGTACTTATGTTTTATCCACCATTACTCCAATATATATTGAATATATGCATGTCTTACTAGTAGCCTACCAGACACATCATCATGCTACATGATAGTTTTAGTAGATTATATGACTCACCAGACAGACCGATGCTACATGATAGTTTTAGTAGATTATATGACTCACCAGACAGACCGACATGTTACATGATACTTTTAGTAGATTATATGACTCACCAGACAGACCGACATGCTACATGATAGTTTTAGTAGATTATATGACTCACCAGACAGACCGATGCTACATGATACTTTTAGTATATAATACAAATTACCAGGCAGACCATCTTGATACATGATACTATTAGTAGATGATACAAATTACCAGGCAGACCATCATGATACTTTTAGTATATAATACAAATTACCAGGCAGACCATCTTGATACATGATACTATTAGTAGATGATACAAATTACCAGGCAGACCATCACGATACATGATACTTTAAATAAATGATATTAGTATACAGCGAGGTTTTTCTTCTAGTAAAAATTCCTATTTTTATTTAGATCTTTACAGTTATGTGTTTCATTTTGTAGATCTTTACAGTTATGTGTTTCATTTTTGTAGATCTTTACAGTTATGTGTTTCATTTGTGTATGTCCTGTTATGTCATCATGGATGTGATCATGGATTAAATAATTGTTTTATCTCATTTCTTAACATTTGTCTTCTATCAAACAATCTCCATAGATAACAAAGAAGATGCAGGTCAACGAACATTGCACATTTGTCCTTTAGTGACATACTCCTAGTTGGATAAGAGTGCCAGATGTACCAGTATTAAAGATGGGTGGTCAAGAAATCTGACAGAAGAATGATGAAATATCAGACCTGAAGTCTGTGGTGACGCTCCTGATATGACGTGAAGAATTTGGAGTAATGCTGTACTTGAAAGTCTCCCTTCGGAATCATATTCGTGCCCATAACCCCACCTCGCCCTTTACTACAACAACAATTTGATACAAACGAACTTTAAACCTATTGTCAAAAAGGATATTGGCAGTCAGGTGCCAACTGCTCACAGCTAAAGGGATTACTTCATTATAATCATCCTCGCCCTCGATCACCCCATTATATGCTAGATATGATTCGATTGACTATCAATACTAAACTCAAGTACTACATGTATTATTCATACCTAACTAGGAAATGAGGCAGCGAACAAAGAAGCTAAGAAAGGACGTCAACGCAGAACTGAGATAATGTAGGAATTGGAAGATCTGAAATCACGAACGTAATAAATGTTTCCAGGATCTCTCCTTTCTGTCTCAAACGTGACTGGATTCATAGCAATATGATTCTAGTGATGACGTATAAGGGATGAACAACAAAACTTTTTATGCATGCACAACTTTCATTTGGAAAGTGAACAACATTGGATAGAGAGTTGGAAATTAACAAGGGTGGTACACAATAAAAAGGTAGGTTTAATATATGGTGCCGTAAGAAATTAGTACCATTGTGGATACTGATAATGTTTGTCAACCAACAGACAACTGGAATTGTTAGTCTTCTTGTAATTTTGGATACTGAAAATGTATATCAACCAACAGATAACTGGGACTTTCAGTCATCTTGTAATTATGGATACTGAGAATTTGTTGTCAACCAACAGATAACTGGAATGACGATATAATGACTGACTATATAGATAATTCTTAGAACCCAGTTTATCTTAAATTTACACATGGCGTTGTTTAACATAACTGACGCACAAATCGTCTCTGAGATCAAGACAACGTCCACGGATTATCAGCTAATTATAGAATCCATTGTGATGCTGATTTCGTTATTTTTAAACACAATAATTATCGTAACCATTTGCTGCAACAGACGTCTTCAGACATTTCCAAACCTGTTCCTGGCATCATTGACAGTAAGCGACCTAATATTTGCTGTTGCCTGTTTGGTTCAAATCATGGGATTAATTTACGTTTCAAATACAAAGCAAAATCTGTTCACATCAATTTTAGAATGTTCATATTTATATTTGATATCTAGCAGCACGATTTGCAGCAGATGTACCCATTTTGCTATATCCATCGAACGTTGGTTATATATAGCTCGGCCATTCACTCACCAAAGAGTGGTAACCAATAGATCGATGATATGTTGTGTTGTTCTCTCATGGGTAATATCCTTATCTACAGGTATACACATCTTGACTGACTGTGGAAACGGTTTGTATGAGTTCATACTTGGGTACAGTACCATAGACTCAAGCGTCCACTTCATTTTATGCACTGTAATGTTTTTTGTATACCTTCACATCTCTATTATTATACGTCGCCAAGTTTGTGCTATCCATAAATCATATTCTAGTGGAGCTACCAGCACACAGCCACATATAAGCCTCAAAACTAAATGGAACATCATCAGAATGCCCGTTGTTGTTTTTGGTACATTCTTTATATTTATGTCTCCCATTGTATTTTTGAATGTGATCTACTCTGCAATGTCTATAGACATGTATTATCAGAACATAAGCTATGAGGCTGTAAAAATATTATCTCTGTTTCATACATGGACCAACTTCTTCTTGTATGTATTACAAGACATAGAATTCAGGTCGGTATTAAAGAGCCAAGTTACAAGGATCAAATGTGGATTTTGTAGTATAAGAATTCATCCACTAGAGAGTTCCCAAGCTAATTTCTAACGTGCTGTTTAAGATTTAATCTATTAGTTACTTCCATTATTATTCTCAAATTTTTGTGTGTAACATGAACTTGTTATTTGAGGTGAGGGTGAGAGCTCTGCAGTGCTATATAACATATACTAACATATGGATGCGTGTCTTGGACAATAAACAAACACGAATGTGAGAAATTAGAGGCAGTAGAGATGTGTCAAGTCGGCAGTGTGTATACATTGCTAAATAATTAAAGTTCTGGGAGAGTCGTGAAGTCAATGGACATTAGACAGAGAGAATGAGACAAGATGCTAGAAAGCAAACATAGTGACATACCATATAAATTACCATTACTGCTCAAACCAAAGATCAAGATGAAAGTCAAAGAGACAGATGATAAACAGTATTTTTATGCCAACATTCTGCTACCAATGCCAGACATGGGCACTGACAGCAGCCCAGGAGAGAAAACTTACATCATGTGAAATGAAATGCCTAAGAATAGTCAAAGAGTGACCAAACTAGACAAAAAAAGAAATCATGAAATCAGGAGAAGAATCAACATAAGATCATGCATAGAATACACAGAGAAAGAACAAATAAAATGGTTTGGACTCCTAATGAGAATGAACCATAACCAAATACCAACAAGAACATAAGAAGATCCGGATACAAGACCAGAGGAAGACATAGAACAAGATGGATAAATAATATCAAGACAATGCTGAACAAATATGGATTCAACGCAGCCAAGGCAACACATCCATCCATTGGATAGACAACTAACTCTCCCAGTCACCACCCTTACGCTTAACGGCAAGTGTGGATATTCTGACCATCATCCACCTGTGAATAGACAATAGAGATGCGGTTCTACAGAAGAATGCTGAGAATACCACTAACTGCCGAGAAAGCTAATGTGGGGGTGTTGGAAGCGTCAAATGCGGGATGGAGCTTAATAAATAATATAAGAAAAAAACAATCTTCATTTTTTGGCCATTTTATGAGACATGGAGGTTTGGATAACATAGTCACAACAAGCAAGACTGAAGGCAACAGAGATAGAGGGATGGACAACGTGAGAAAATATTAGACAATTTAACAACCTGGCACGGCAGGGAAACAACAAGAATCTTGATACGCAATACTGGAGACAGAGAGCTGTTGAGAGCCATGATTGCCTACTCCAACCAGCATGGCACCTGATGATGATTGTTATTCTCTAACCTATATGGCCTATAGTATAATCCTATGACCGATAGTTGCAAATTATATCACATTCAATAGCAGGTTACATCACATTCAATAGAAGATTACATCACATTCAATAACAGATTAAACATTCTTGCTTAAATAGAACAACTCTAGGTTTTGCTTCGAAACGCTAATGGAACGTTTTAATATACAGATTTAAGACACTTTTTATACATTCCAATAGGCTAGATATGGTCAAACTACGAACCAAATCCGGCAGGTCAAGTAATTTTGTTCTGGTCCTCCACGGTGGTTTAAAATTACACAGCCAAGAACACTTAGCACATATAGTATTATATCACAAGAATGTACAAGCCGATGTTAAACAGTGACAAGGGAGGAAATTATCAAATCAAATACTACAAATAATGCTACTTGCTAAAAACAAAGTTGCTCGCCGCTAATTTTCGTTTGACATCCAACACAAAAGACTTCAAACGTGGCACTTTTTTGTGTGTACAGGAACATTTCCATGCTCATTCATAAACTGCGGTGAAACTACACACAAGATTTAAAATAACTTTAAAGGACTACAAAAAGGTGACCTATTCCCCCCCCCCCCGAGTTGCGAAAAAGGTTGCAGGCCATTGATTTAAATTGCTAGGTGCGTCTCTCACAGAACAACGAGACTGTCGTCCATAGTCACGATCGCTGCAGTTACAGCAGATAATACTACACAAGCCGATGTTCAACATAAATGTGACAGATTAAAAAAAAAAAACAGCTGTTCACGAACTAACAGAATCCTCTCACACATCGTCTGGAGTGTGGAAGAAACTTTCATCACAGAAACCTCTCACACATCGTCTGGAGTGTGTAAGAAACTTTTATTATAGAAACCTCACACATCGTCTGGAGTGTGGAGGAAACTTTTATTATAGAAACCTCACACATCGTCTGGAGTGTGGAGGAAAATTTAAAGAATGCAACCCACCAGAGATGGGTAATACTGTTAAATCAAGTGGGACAAATTTACGGTGATTTGTCTAGGATTGGTGTCAAGTCAAGCAGTTAAATTCTTCTTCTTCTTCAGCGTTCATTGTCAGACTCCCGCTGGATTTCCCTTGTAGCGGAACCATTGTCCTACTAGATTTCCAGCAGGATGTAGTCAAGAGAATGGAAATGCATCGTATCGTCGTTTTATTTGCGCCAATGGCCCGACACGTCCGTCTTCGGGGATAGCAGTGAAATAACATTAAACACTTTCAATTTTCTCTTTGTAGTTTCACAAGTCATCGTAGTTCATGCAACTACTCGCCGGAAATGCTTTAAACAAATGTTTATTCCAAAGAGTCGCTCTCATTTGAAGTAAAATATATTGTGGTCTTCAATGTCCAACATAAAACATTGGCTGTGAGCACTGTCTTCGGAAGTTTGTTTCTTTTGAAGGAGGATTGAAGGAGCTACCAACGTTCTGATAAATCACAATATTACTGCATATCAAACGACAAAATAGCCGGAAAACCGATTGTCTTTCTTCTTCTTCTTCATCGTTCATTCTCAAACTCCTGCTGGATCTCCCTTGTAGCATGACAATGGTCCTACTAGATTTCCAGCCAGGATGTAGTCCAGAGAATGGAAATGCGTTGTGTCGCCGCTTAATTTGCGCCAATGGCCCGACACATCCGTCTTCGGCGGGGATTGTCTTTCAAATGCTGCGACGTGTAACGGCAAAATCTGATGAACGAAGTAACTGGTTTGCAATTAGTGCCTATCTATTTGATTATTTCCCTTGGCTATGTTTATCAGTTTATGTTTATTATTTATTAATTTAAATATTAATATGTTTAGGATTAGTTATGTAAAACATAACTAACCGTAACAAATGAATATTTAAATTAGTTATTAATTAATTATTGATATAATTTTTAAATTAATTAAATATACAATACGTAGATAAGCACTAATTGCAAACAAGAATTTAAATGACAATATACAATCTTGACTAAAATCGCATCCATATATAAGAGTTTCTCAGTGACCATTATTATGAAGTCACCTTTGACTATAATGTTCTTGCTTACCAAACTCTAGCTATTTCATTTGTTTTATTTATTCTAACCCTAAGTGAACTTTACAAATTGTACAGCTCTTCGCTGTCAGAATTGGATCTTTGTAGACGAACTGGAAAATGTCTAATTTGAGAATGTTGTCTGTATTAGTTTACGTTATATAAACACAAGTTTATAATCTTTTACTTACGATCTTATATAAATATTTACTTACTAGTTTGTTATATAAACACGGGTGTATGTTATATAATTTATATTATATAACACTTAGGGCCTATTTACGAGTTTGTTATATAATTATTTACTCACATGTTATGTTAGATAACACTTATTTATTATCTTATTGTATATAACCATTGACTAACAATCTTATGTTATATAAATATTTACTTACGAGTTTGTTAAATAACACTTATGTACGAGTTTATGTTATATAACTACTTACGAATTTATTTCATACAAACACAAGTTTATGCTACATAAACACACTCTGACTGATTATCTAATAATGTAAAATGTTTTCAACAGCAAGCATCATTGCTAGTTCTTCAAGCAGTCGTTACAGTGATGTTCCTCTCCAACTTTGAGCATAATTGCTAGTTCTTCAAGCAGTCCCTACAGTGATGTTCCTCTCCAACTTTGAGCATAATTGCTAGTTCTTCAAGCAGTCCTTACAGTGATGTTCCTCTCCAACTTTGAGCATAATTGCTAGTTCTTCAAGCAGTCCCTACAGTGATGTTCCTCTCCAACTTTGAGCATCATTGCTAGTTCTTCAAGCAGTCCTTACAGTGATGTTCCTCTCCAACTTTGAGCATAATTGCTAGTTCTTCAAGCAGTCCCTACAGTGATGTTCCTCTCCAACTTTGAGCATAATTGCTAGTTCTTCAAGCAGTCCTTACAGTGATGTTCCTCTCCAACTTTGAGCATAATTGCTAGTTCTTCAAGCAGTCCCTACAGTGTTCCTCTCCAACTTTGAGCATCATTGCTAGTTCTTCAAGCAGTCCCTACAGTGATGTTCCTCTCCAACTTTGAGCATAATTGCTAGTTCTTCAAGCAGTCCCTACAGTGATGTTCCTCTCCAACTTTGAGCATAATTGCTAGTTCTTCAAGCAGTCCTTACAGTGATGTTCCTCTCCAACTTTGAGAATAATTGCTAGTTCTTCAAGCAGTCCTTACAGTGATGTTCCTCTCTAACTTTCAGCATAATTGCTAGTTCTTCAAGCAGTCCCTACAGTGATGCTCCTCTCCAACTTTGAGCATAATTGCTAGTTCTTCAAGCAGTCCTTACAGTGATGTTCCTCTCCAACTTTGAGCATCATTGCTAGTTCTTCAAGCAGTCCCTACAGTGATGTTCCTCTCCAACTTTGAGCATAATTGCTAGTTCTTCAAGCAGTCCTTACAGTGATGTTTCTCTCCAACTTTGAGCATCATTGCTAGTTCTTCAAGCAGTCCTTACAGTGATGTTCCTCCACGAACTAACAGTGATGCTCAAAGTTGAAGGAACATCACTGTTAGTTCGTCGAGCAGTCCTTACATTGATGCTGATTGAAACGTGGAGCAGCACCATCCTTTCTGGCATGAAGAAATCGCATGTTCACGGTTTTCCGTATAAACTAAATAACACAGAAATGATAAAAGAAAGTAACTTCACAAAATGGCATATTTCAATGAACAAAATCATTACTTTCCATATTTAATTACCACTACCCCATTATATTATTCAGTCATTGTGATTGTTTGATCTTTATTCTTGTTTTTATAAAGTTCATCACAATTTGTTCTAGAAAACGTGTCTCCACACGTTTTATCATATGTTCATCACATCTCTGGCTGTGACATTCTGTATTTGTTCTGGCTTATCTTATTCACCCTGTAACTTTAATTTACATTGTCATTGCAGGTAAATATTATCCACTCATTGACTTCGCATTGGGCATGTTTATATATAATATCATCCAGCACATTTTCTAGCAGAGAAAATACAATAGATGGACATTTTCTAGCAGAGAAAAGACAATAGATGGACATTTTCTAGCAGAGAAAAGACAATAGATGGACATTTTCTAGCAGAGAAAAGACAATAGATGGACATTTTCTAGCAGAGAAAAGACAATAGATGGACATTTTCTAGCAGAGAAAAGACAATAGATGGACATTTTCTAGCAGAGAAAAGACAATAGATGGACATTTTCTAGCAGAGAAAAGACAATAGATGGACATTTTCTAGCAGAGAAAAGACAATAGATGGACATTTTCTAGCAGAGAAAAGACAATAGATGGACATTTTCTAGCAGAGATAATACAATAGATGGACATTTTCTAGCAGAGAAAAGACAATAGGCGTATATAGATAGATAGACAATTTCTAGCCAGTGTTATCATTTATTTATAACCGACAAGAGCTTAGCCGTTCACTCATCAAAAGGTAATAATTAAATAATTAATATATCAATATTATGGTTTATGCATTATATCACTGGCTCCAGATATATATATATATACTTATTAACTTTAAACTCGCTGTCCATACGATCGTGTATAAGCACACCTTCATTAACTGTAGTTCTCACTTTATATTTACTATTTCAATCATCTGCATGTATGTGCAGATTGTGGGCCCTGGGTATTGCTTTTAGCACCTCCATATTAAAGTCTTTCCAGCCAGTCATGCCTGCCGTAGTTTTGACACTGATTTTTCTAAATATCAACAAAGACAAACCTAATGAATCCAGAGTATATTCAGTATTATATAATAGACAGTCTGCACTAGTTTATAGGTATGAAGATTTTCGTGTTAAAAATGTAACCGTGATGAAGAAATACTTTTCTATCTTGTGCAGCATGCATTGAGAGTCTGTGAGTATAACTGAGTGTTTTGATGTATCTGTTATCAATCAATAAACCTTGAAATAGACAAACTGATTGCTAATACACATGCTGGAAATAATGGTATCATTGTGTTTATTGATGGACATGCATTAGGAAGAGAGATCTGGCTGAGCTTTTATAGATAGAGCTGGTGCAGCTGAGCACAGCGGAACTAAGTCCAGTATGAGAATAGGGGTCAAGGAAGTTACTGAAGTCCTCTAGGACTTTATTTACTAAGGTGGTTTATCTTAACATACTCCTATGCTCTGAAAGATTCAAAATGTCATTGTCATGTTCCATTACACATAAATGGGTCTATAGCTGCGTCCAAACTCCAAAGTGTCACACTGATTTACTGTTTAGGGTATGCTGGTGTGCATGGTAATGAGAGAGAGGACAGACTTGCATCTAAGGCATAAAAAAAGGGGAACTGATAATGGATAAAAGTGACATGCTGAAACTGCTTATTGTGCACCTGCTTGATGTTGATACCTCTATAGATGACACATCTAGAATGAGATTTGAAGATTTGGTATTCAGTTTTTGTAGTAGTAGAACTGGACACCTGCAGAGATGAATAAGAAGAATGTTCAACCAGTGGGGCCATGAGCATCAGCATGCATACTCTTCCCTACGTCATATGCTGGGGAAGACTGAGCATCTATAGGTTTGCCCAGAGTGCACTGATATCGGCTCATCATAACCATAGCCATTAGAAACACAAAAGTTTATTTAAAGCGTTTATTATAAGAAAACAATACAAATTATATCTTTTATCATATAAAATTAAGATAAATAATACACATAATTGTTTTGTTTGTTGGGGACATAACATATAAGATTAATAGAACATATAATGGGGCAATAATGGAACAAATATGAGAACCACTGATCTACACAAAGTAACATAAACTATCAGGCAATGAACCATTCCACTCATAATGATCCGGGCATCTCCTTGATGTATATTGCAGATGTAGTCTTAGGTCAATCATCTTTATACCTGTTTCCAGTAACATATTCTCTTCAAGTAGCAATGATTTTTTGATTGAGTTTCTAGACATATGGTCAGTAGGTTGTCATTGCTTTCTTAACGGTCCAGATGAAAGTTGCCTATGGTGGGAATTGAACCTGGCATTTTGGTCATCCAAGACACCTCACAGATACACATAAAACGAGATACTTCATTTCATGTTATAGTTAATTACTGCATCTCCTGTGTGTTGTCAGGGTACAAAAGTGGAACAAAGAATAGCATAAGAGGCAACTAAGGAGGTATAGGTGTGGAGTTAGCTGTCCCATCTCATAGGAAAGTGACTCAAAATGCATGCTGAAGTCAGATATGTCAGGCTGAAAGAAGCTGATCTCGCAACAACAAAGATGTGAACCATGATGCAGCACGTTCTGTTCTCCAGACTATATCCTGCTAACAAAGATTGTGTGGGTAAACACAGAAACAAAAACTGTAGTATTTATGTGAATGTATTGTTGGTGTTTGTCTGGAGTCATTGACATGGTTGACATGGATCATGGAGTTATTGACATGGCTGACATGATGTCATTGTATTTATGATCTAAAAAGGGGATTAGAAGGAAAGATGATTGACTTAATTGTACTCAAGTTTCCCCATATGTACTTTGTCTTCTCAAAATAGTAGCGCAACTCTCAACAGAGTAGCACACTTCTATCCACAAGCACCAGGCCCGCAGAGCACTCTATACATAAAAATAAATGATTTTGTGCTTATTTTTCTTCTGTGATCAATTGTTAAACATCCAGTCCAATATTAGATTCATGTATTGAGCTGTTTGTTTTAGGTCATCTTGAGTTCCTGATACTACACAACTTCTGTGATCAATTGTTAAACATCCAGTCCAATATTGCAGATTGTCATTATGTCAAGCATGTTGATAAGGAAGGTGGGGTTCAAACACCCAAATATTAGAAAATCAGAACATGACTTTTAGTACTAGGAACATGATATTTAGTACTAGGAACATCAGAACATGACTTTTAGTACTAGAAACATCAGAACATGACTTTTAGTACTAGAAACATCAGAACATGATATTTAGTACTAGGAACCCGTTCTCTGGACTACATCCTGCTAATCTGCAGGAGTTTGAGAACAAACGCAGAAGAAGAAGAAGTACTAGGAACATCAGAACATGATATTTTGTACTAGGAACATCATTTTCAGTACTAGAAATGTAGGAACATCAGAACATGATATTTAGTACTAGGAACATCACTTTTAGGGTACATGATTTTTAGCACTTGGAACACCAGAACATGATATTTAATACTAGGAACATCAGAACATGATATTTAGTACTAGGAACATCATTTTATCACTTTTAGTATTAGACATGTAGGAACATCACAACATGATATTTAGTACTAGGAACATCACTTTTAGTACTAGAAATGTAGGAACATCACAACATGATATTTAGTACTAGGAACATCAGAACATGATATTTAGTAATAGGAACATCAGAAAATGATATTTAGTACTAGGAACATCACAAAATGATATTTAGTACTAGGAACATCACAACATGATATTTAGTACTAGGAACATCATTTTATCACTTTTAGTACTAGAAATGTAGGAACATCACAACATGATATTTAGTACTAGGAACATTAGAACATTATATTTAGTACTAGGAACATCAGAAAATGATATTTAGTACTAGGAACATCACAACATGATATTTAGTACTAGGAACATCACAACATGATATTTAGTACTAGGAACATCACAACATGATATTTAGTACTAGGAACATCAGAAAATGATATTTAGTACTAGGAACATCAGAACATGATATTTAGTACTAGGAACATCACCAAAAGGTGGGTAAAACCTCTCCCTTAAAGATTTACTGCAAAAAGTCTGGAGCATGCTTTTCATCAAAAAGAGAGAATTTCACAGAAAAAAAATGTGTTGATTACCATTTCTTTTTTAAGGTATAAACCCTTCCTTACTGAAAACATATCTATGATATGACCCCGCTGCATAAAATGGGTCTTAGCACTTAAGGTTGTGCAAGTGAGAGCGGTTTTATTCAATTACAAAAAGAACAACACGTCATACATAAATAATAAATAATTACTGCATGACTGAACTTATCCACCAACAGCAAGGCAGCTTCTTACTGAGAACAATATTGTCAGATAATTTGTAACTGGAATCAGGTTGATTAGTAGGTGGGTAGGGAAGGATTAAACATCTTTTGAGGAGGAACACCCCTTTCAAGAACAGACATCAATCCATTTGATATCAAAGAGTATGATGATTTTAAAATATTGAAGACTGAAGTTCAGGTAGTACTTTCATAAACACCTCTAATCCAGGCAATTAGTGTGGCAGCTAAAAAACTGCTGAACTCCAACTCTGGCCTACAGCCTGTGGTATTCCTGACAGATGCAAGGTCAGTGCTTCAAGCTCTCCAGTCTGGAAAACTAACAGACTTGAAAAAACTACTTAGCGAATTGTCTTACCAGTATAGGGTAACCATGCAGTGGATACCCTCTCACTGTGGAATACCAGGAAATGAAAAAGCAGACCACCTGGCTAAGGAAGGTGCTGCTGAAGACCAACCAGATATACCAATCACCTACCATCAGAAAAAACAGATGATCAAGTCAATAAGAAAGCCACAAACACCAACACAAGATGACTATCATATTATGAACAGACCAGAACAAGTTATAATTCTATGTATCAGAACAGGACACAACCGACTCCGCAGTCACATGTATACAAAGTTCAAGATTGGCAACACAGCCATGTGTACATGTGGACAGGGAGCACAGAGTGCCAAACATATACTTCAAGAGTGTTCTGAGCATGAAACGCTGAGGCAGACATATTGGCCAGAGGAAACAATACTGGAATCAAAACTCTATGGGACACTGTATGAACTACAAAAGACAGTGAGTTTTATTAAGGAGACAGAATTACAGATATAGACATGTTTCACGTGAACGAAAGAAGAAGAAGAATAATAAACACCTCTAAAAATATGTGCCTGTCAAGGGTAAACAGATAAGGATAACTTGGATCTGGCAGTATTTATTGGAATCTTGTAAATTGCTCTTGCATGTGAGCAGACAGGCTTGCATCCAATGCATCAATATATGGTGTGTTGACAATGAATAAAGTGGGATGTTATGACACTGCCTCACGAGCGCCTGTTGGATGATAACACTGTGGTTGATGACATCTTTTAATATTCTATTAACAAAACCTGGACTGGAACCATACACTGAAATCTTTTATTTCCTTAATCTCTCATTTTTTAAAACTGTCTTTTCCAAATTTTTCTGCAGCTGATTCACATCAATTTTTCAGTTCTTTCCCTGACAATATTTAGCAGCCAGGTCCAAGAAATATGCTAATTTAACAGGAGCAGACATGACAACATTGATGGCCACAACACTCTCCTTCAGGCTCAAACTATCTGTAATGACACAAAGAAAACACTTGACACATTTTTCAGAAACAATCAATGAACCAAAAAAAAATACCAACCCTGTCATATACATGTCAACTTGTAAGGTTTTCTCTTAAAATTAAGTCTTTCAGTCATGTTTCATAGTATAAACTTAATCATAATAATAATAATAGCTGTCCATCACATGCAGTCATGACAACAGTTTCAGATTTGTGTTGTTGTATCTCTCTGGTGTGTGCGAAGATGACTGAAAAGTTCAATACTGGTATAGAATCCGCTGAAACATTTTGGACACGTATGATCAGAATTGGACGTCTGTGTGATTGTTATTCTGTCTGTGAGGGCAACACATTTTCTTTGTGCCTCTAAGATTTGATGCTTCTCGGCAATGCAAGCACCATTGCTGATGTTGCTGCAATACACTGGTTAATTCTGACAGACTCCCAGGATGTGGTGTCAATGTTGAAGCTCTTTAGCAACACTTAAAGAGTCTTTGAAGCATTTCTTCTGTCAACCGGCTAGTCATTTTGGAGCTCACCATACATCAGCTATTTTGGGATGACTGTGTCAGGCATGCGCACATGTTCAGTCCATCTCAATTCTTCGGTATTGTATGAATGCTTGGGAAGTTGGCTCTAGTGAGAACTTCGGTATTGTATGAATGCTTGGGAAGTTGGCTCTAGTGAGAACTTCAGTATTGTATAAATTCTTGGGAAGTTGGCTCTAGTGAGAACTTCGGTATCATGTACTTTATCTTGAGAAGTTTGTGGATACAGCACGTGTAAAAGTGGTTTAACATTCTGGCATGTCTAGTGTATTCTGTCCAGGTCTCACAAGTGTATAACAAGGTAATGTTCGCAATGGCGCAATAGACTTTTAATTTTGCGGCAAAGTTGATGCCCTTCCATCCCACATATTGTAGCGCAGTGTGCCAAATGCAACAGTCGCCTTAGGAATTCTGTTGCTGACTTTGGCATCAATGCCATCAGCCCTTGATAGAGTGCTACTAGCATAGTACCTCCATCACATAGCCCTGTTTGACTCCATTTGTAACTTGAAATGCATCTGACAGCTCCCAGTCGCTTAGTAAACAAGCCATCATACCCTTGTCAAACTGCTGGATGATCTTAATAAATGTATCGGGGCAACAAAATATTCCCACGATCTTCCATAATCCTTTTCTGTTGACTGTGTAACTTTTGTTAAATCTAAGAAAGTCATGCAGAGATTGCTCTGTTCTTGGCATTTCTCCTGGAGTTGTCAAACTGCAAATATCATATCGGCAATTCTGCGGCCTGCTCTAAAGCCAAACTGACTCTCTGGGAGTAGATCTTGTTCTAGACGTGTGTTTGGGCTGTTGGGGAAGACTGGCAAGTATTTTTCCAGAAATCAACAGCAAAGAGATTCCCCAGTGGTTGTCACAGGATGAGATTGTCCTTGAAAGTGTAAAGGATTGGAAAGTTGGCATCTTTAATTTCTTGTAGAACAAGTTCTTCAGTTCAGATTGGGTGGAACATATCAGTGAGTTTCTGCAACAGAATGGGACCTCCTGCCGTATATATTTCTGCCGGCAGTAAGTCAGCATCAGGTGCTTTCCCACTGGACTGTTGGTTGGTTGGTTGCTTTTGTAATTTCATCCAAGTTGGGTTGGATCTAGAGTTTGCTGTTTATTTGAAATTGTGACATGCATGCTATGGCTTCATTTCATACGATAGATGGTTGGTTGAGGACAGCATGGAAGTGCTCTCTTATAACAAATTTCTCTATTTAAAAACATTTTAAAGTCTCAGTTATATTTATGTTTCATTATTTATAATGTATATAAGGAATTTCTGTTATTACACAAGTGTTTCATCTGTCCGACCCAAGTTGATATAATAGGATTTGACATTTGACAGTACGGTACATTTTAAAAACATATAAATAATTTTTTTGTTTTTTTGCAGCAATATATACATATAGAAATATATACATATATACTATCACATATACACATGTGTGTTTCGTTACCATGATTATTAGGCTGAGCGATACATACTCACGCTGTCAAATAGCGCACAGATTTAATTTAAGAAAATTTGAATGCATATAATTACTTCAGAAAATATCACAATAGCTATAAATGAGTGATTTATCAAAATTGATGTGCTGAAATATAAATATTATGTCTGTGTTGTAAACAAGTATGTCTTATACTTATATACTCAAATGACTAAATCACGAGGTATCCAAGTGGCTACACCAGAGCAAATGGAGAAATAGAGTGCTGCTAAGAAATGAATCCTGAGACAGTAGTACAGACGTAATTTTAATATAGAAATTTTGGTGTTGCAGATTGCTTGTGTGCTGTAGGGGCATGAAAAGGGAGTAATATAGCAATACTGTTCGGTTATCAATGAATCAAGTCCCTGGCTATCATGAGAGCATGGGTATTGGACAAATTCTTTCTGTCTACTCTGTCTTTAAATTTTTTATTCAGACTTTTTCTGGTGATGCCAATTTATTTGAGAATTTTCATTGTCTTTCTTCTACAAGTTATCCGATATTCTTGGTTTTTCTTGTTTTCCCTTTCTTTGTGGCTCTCATGTCAATAAGGTTTTCTGCCTTCTTCAGAGTGTGTCCACTAGAGAATCTTGCTGTGTTCTCATTCAAACCTCTTCATTTCTGTCACATCTTGCCATTTCATTAATTTAAAAAATGTAATGTGACCAGTCAAGTACAATGTAGAAGGTGAGAATGGGGTTGGCTGTTCCATCTCATAGAAGGTCTCTGTGAATCAAAGGTATTATAAACACAAGAGAATAAAAATACAAATAATCTTATATTACACTTACCTGTAATGCTGAGACCTATTTTTGTGCTGGAAAACAGAGATGACGTGGCTGGTTTCTGTATCCTGATCAACTTCACACACTTGATTTCCTCTAGGATCTTCAAGCAAACAATAACTGAATTATTTCAGTGGATCTAAGCATTATTGCATCATATACATAAAAGTAAACCTATCCTTTTCTATGCATGTGAAGCCACCGCTGTGGCAACTGAGCCTGGACTTCTAATTCGGGGTGCAAAAAATTGGCCAAATATCTTCTTTCCAGGCATATCGTAGGAAGTGACTAAGGAAAGTTGGGGAATAGACTGACAACCTGTCACCTGGGAAAATATCATCATTTTCATTGCATGTCTTGTCTTGAATTCTTACTTTGTTTTCTGTCAAATGGTTCCCATGAATGACTAAGAGGTGCAGGTCAGTAGATATTTCACCTTTGTCCTTTTGTGCAGACTCCTATGAGGCAAGGAATGTTAGGTGTGTCATTATTGCAGATGGGTCACCGGAACTGACAGAAGAATGATAAACCATACTTTTTAATAAGAAAAACGTAACATTATTGCAGTGCTAATAGACACCAAATTTCAAACGTGTACCAAAATTTTATTTTATGGAATTAATGTTTCAACCTTGGCACGAAGAACCTTTCGGACATTAACAATGAAATGATGTTCACTAAATTTGGTTTGGGCTGCCCTGCAACTGAGGCCTCTGTTTCAGTAAGGTTTCCTCTGATCTCTATCAGAGAATGACATCTCCTTGACATGGATCAGATTAGTCATTAGATCTGTTATTATGGGATGGTTGCCCACTCTTCCTGCAGTGCAAGAGACAACTGTCGGAGATCGACCGGAGCCATGTATCGCCGGCGGAGTTGTCTGTCGAGTTCATCCCATAAATGTTATATGGGGTACATGTCTGATGATATGGCTGGCCATGGAATGGCCTGGATGTTGTTGCCAGTGAAGATGTTGTCAGCCAAAATTGGAATGTAAATCCTGATCCGTAAAAACAGGCCCTCTGTAGGGTATTCTAGCCCAAAGACCAGCGCCGTGCAGCTGGCATTGAGTGGACTGTGGAGGACATAGATGCAAGTCGATTCCTGAGGTGACGGAGCCATATGAAACGGTCTTCGGCAGGAGTTATGACTCTGGGTCTTCCACTGCACGTCCAGTCTGCCACTGAGCTAGTTTATTTAAATCAACTATTTAAAGGCAACTAATGGTACTTCTAACTACATTACAGTGTATGGCCACTACACTTTATGATGGTCCACTCTGTAAGCATCCAATGATGATGTATCACTGTCCTGTAGTGAGATGAACCATACTTGCATCCTGAATTTTCAACTGAATTTATTAGAGAACCATCAATCTTTTATAGGCATTCAGTATGATCAGAGAGTTTTGTATTCATTAATTTTCATGGGATTCTCATTAACCTGTCACGAGGTATTGCCCAAAATGTTGTTTTGACCTTGACATCTTTCATGACCTCATGAATCATGAGGTGAGTACAATTCAGATAATCACAGGAAGTTAATGACGGGTGGACTCAGTTGATAGGTTGAATGACGTCTAATCAGCAAATATCTTTCATAAAAGTAACTCCAAAAAAGTTGTGTTTATTTTTATAAACAGTATAGGTTAGTACAGAAGTATTTTTTTGAACAGTATAGTTAGTACAGAAGTATTTTTTTGAACAGTATAGTTAGTACAGAAGTATTTTTTTGAACAGTATAGTTAGTACAGAAGTATTTTTTTTAAACAGTATAGTTAGTACAGAAGTATTTTTTTTGAACAGTTAGTTAGTACAGAAGTATATGCTACTCTCCTTGCAGGATCTGATGATACTGAAATACTGTCACGTTGGAATGCCTCCCTTCAGGGACTAAACAGGCATCCATAAATCTCTGTAACGCAATTATACCTTTGGTCAAGTTACTTGCTCGCAGTTAAATTATTTCATCATCATCATGCACAGTGAAGCATGGATTGTAAACGTACAAAATCCAAAATTAACGGCTACAGCGATGTGGTTTTTGACAAAATAAATGAAAGTTTTTTTGATTGTCTCTGCCCATCTAGCTCTTGGTCTTTCTTGTGCCTTGTAGTCCAGTTTTCTGCCGAAGTATGCATGTAGGGCTTGTTGTGCAGGTTCCATTCTCATGACGTGACCAAATTATTTGGTTTACTGCCTCTCGATGTAGTCTTGACTTGAGATAGTCTTTACTACTTTCCTGAAATCTTCATTTCTCCAGTAGTCTCTTCACCTGACATTTATAGATTTCCTCAAACTTCTCATTTTGCAAACTGTGATCTTTTTCACTAGTGTCGTTGTCAAGGGCCATGTTGACATTGGTAACACAGAGTTGGTATGAAAATACTGTTTATCAATTGTCATTTTGCAGCCTGCAGATTTAAGTATTGGTCTATCTATCTATCTATTCGCTAAACCCTTTGTTGTCTTACAGCATCAGGGGTAGAAGAGTTTTCTGGAGATGGCTCTTGTGTGTGATGAGTACATTGTGGAATTTGATGCCTCTTTTATCTTGGAGGTCCATCGTTTTTGTGACCGGCCTCTAGTTCTGCCTTCACTGTATCTGTATAGCACAGCTTGCTGTGGTAGTCTGCTGATGTGTGCAAACCATTTGATCTGTTGTATCTTTAACATATTTAAAGATTGGGGGTGGTGCCTGTTCTTTGTCTAATATCATCATTCCTCATTCTGTCTCTTAGTGATATCCCTAGGATTCTGTGCATTCATGCCATTTCAGCTATCATAAGTTTGCATTTGTCTTGTGCTATCATTGTTCGCATTTGGCAATGGTAGCACAGCGTTGGCATAATAATCGTTTTGAATAGTGTTATTTTGGTGTTTAAGTCTACATTTTTGTTTCTGAAGATTGGTGTCATTTGCCCAGGTTTGGTATTCTTTACTACACCTATTGTGTATTTCTTTACTGCTCATGCCGTCTGTTATTGTATTGGTTCCTAGGTATGTGTCACTTGTTTTAAGTCTATTGATGTTTCCTTCTGTTCTTTCTATCTTTATTACTTCAGTCTTTTCTAAATTTATCTTCATGTTAAAGGTTTGGCATGTTTGATGTAATTTATCTATTTGTCTTTGTAGTTGCTCTTCTGATGATGCTACCTACTAATGATGGCCGTCTGCAAATAGCAATTCATCTAAGTTATCATTCATGTTGTTTTCGTCTGTTGTCTTGCTACTTTGTAAATGTGATCTATGTATGTTATAAACAATAGGGGTGATAGTAGACATCCCTGCCTTACTCTCAAGTGAATTTGGAAATGATCTGATATACCTGAGTTTGTTCTTACTGCACATTGACTATTGGAATATATGCTCCGACATGGGTTTATCAGATGGTGAGGAATTCCATATGTCTTTAGTGATATTCATAGCTGTGCCTAATCCACTCTGTCGAAAGCTTTTTCTTGGTATACAAAAGCTAAATATAAGTCTTCGTTATGTTCTGTCGCTGTTTCTGAAAGTTGTTTGAGGGTGAAGATTGCATCTGTGTACAGCTTTTGTTTTTCCGAAAGCCTAATTGTGTGTTGTTGAGCAATCACTGTTGTATTTCACTTCTGTGGTGTCTTTTGTGTCTTCCATATTGCATTGAATAGTCTGTGTAACCACTTTATACCTGTCATTGTGAGAATTTGTATTAGTTCTATAGATATTCCATTTATTCCTGGTGCTTATTGTTTCAAAAATAGACAGTTCTGTCAGAATCTCTGTGCCATTTTCTTTAAATGAAGTTCTCTCTATTTCTCTATATACCCACATCTCAAAGACATCACTTGTCTTCTAGCTGTTTGTTCATTACCCATTTACATACACAACTTATATCTTCTGTTTGTTCATTACCCATTTACATACATAACTTATATCTTCTGTTTGTTCATTACCCATGCACATACATAACCTATATCTTCTGTTTGTTCATTACCCATGCACATACATAACTATATAACAAAATCATTATGTCATGACTTGTGCACAAACATTCTACTTACATCAACAGCATCTATAGTAGTTCCTGGCAATATATCAGGGTTCAATACATGACACAGTGAACTCAGTAAACAGCCTGGGTGTGCCATTAAGTAGGTCATGATTCTCAGCAGCACTGTCTGTAGGACCTGCCAGTTCAAACTGCCATTGAAGTGACGCCACATGCGGCAGTGATATACAATAGAACCTTTCCTGTTATATAGTAAGAAATCTGATTATTAGCATGTGATGTCGCAGTACTTGTAGATGACATGGTCAAACTCTGAATTTACAGTTGATAGAGTAGTTATCCAATGAGATTTAAGCTGATAGTGAAATAGTTATCCAATGAGATTTAAGCTGATAGTGAAATAGTTATCCAATGAGATTTAAGCTGATAGTGAAACATTTATGTAATGGGATTTACAGTATCCATTATGGTTCAAGCATATATAATATAGTTATCATATAAGTCAACCTAATAGTAAAATGCATACATCTGAAATTGTACAAATATGCTGCAGTGTCAGAATATTCTCCTTCTTATGGTCCATGCCGTGTGGCGTTGGTTATCATGTCTTTCCACAGTCTTCTATGTCGTGTGTTGTCAATCATTTCTGATACCGATGTTCTCCCATGCTACAATGCTAGGTTGTTAAACATCTTCTCTCTTGGTCTTCCCCTACCTCTCTTACTCTTCAGCTTGACTGTTTTTACAATGTGTTCCATCTCTTTCTGATGTGGATAAGCAGTTCTCACTTTGAATTAACTTTTTTTCAAGATATCTTCTTATGCTTTTTATCTCTCCGTGGTGTTCTCCACATTCTTTTATAAAACGACATCTCTGCTGCCATAATATAATTGTTCACTGTTCTGCTGAGTATTCAAGATTTCCTTCCATACATCAGAATTGTTTCTATATAAGAACTCTCCTTATCACCTCAACTAACAGATATATTACACAGGATGGTCTTCATTGTCAGAGTATACACAGACTTAATTAAATACAACTGATATCAACATTAAGTAGCCCACATTATGCCTAAACTACTTAGTCATCTCTTAAAACAAACAAACAGGGCAGAGGATAATGTAAAAATTCTTTGCTTTCTTCCAGACCTCAATAACACCCGATATCACAGATAACAAATGACCTACAGTTGAGAACTGTGGCCTTGTATACTATTTTTATTGTGTAATCTACATGACCCCCAGTTATAACCATTGAGACATCGACTGCTATTGAAATTGGGTACATCACCATGGAACGTATTCTGCATATATTTAAATTTGTAAACAAATTTTTGGCCTAAATTTGAGCAAATAAATATTATATCTAGTTTTTACATGTATATTTTTCTTATTTAGTTTCACTTTGGTTAGTTTTATAAAACTATTGACAACATTTTAGTTTACTTATGCATCCAGTTATTTGGCCAAAAATACTCTTCCCCTTCAAATCTCACACTGTAGAAACATGGTTCATCATCATCAGGTGCCATGCCAGGTGGCGTAGGCGGTCATGGCTCTCCACAGCTCTCTGTCCACAGTATTATGTATCAAAGTCGTTGTTGTTTCTTTGCCGTGCCAGGTTGTCAAACTGTCTAATATTTTTTCACGTTGTCGCCCTCTGTCTCTGGTGCCTTCAATCTTGCCTGTTGTGATAATGTTCTCTAAACCTGCCTGTCTCATGAAGTGGCCAAAAAAAGAAGATTGCCTTTTTCTTATATTCTTGATTAAGGTCCGTTTCGCATTTAACTCTTTTAACACCTCTAAATTAGTTTTTCTGGCAGTCCTTGGTATTCTCAGCATTCTTCTGTAGAAACATGGTCACCACAACAAAATAAATATTAATCTACAAATTTTGTTTAAAAAAATACATATTATGTACAGTAACTTAAATACACCTTAAATATTTAGTAAACATATTTTTTCTCATGAAAAACCATAAATGGTGTAATAGAGCAGTGCTTCCTGACTTTTGTGGGACCTAGTCCAAAACAAATTCTATATACTCATAAATCAGTTTACAATTCAAGGAGAATCTCTGACAGTCCGGTAGAAATGTTACCACGTCTCCGTAGTGAGAATCATTGTAATTTTAAGGGTTTATAAACGTTTAATAAGGGCGATAATCAATGAAATGTTGTTTTAGCATCAGATGACAAATTATCTACCTTATTATGTGAAGTCTGGTATTCAGTAAAATGTGATCATAAAATGAGATTTAGCGCATGGGTCGCGCAGTAAGAACAGATATACATTTCCTTAAGGAATGCTGTCTTAACTTGTCATAACCTGTATTTAATTTCAGTTAAACTCAGGACTGCACACTGCTAATCGTTTGGAGTTTGAAAATGAAAGCAAAAGATTAGAAATTCTAGAAAGTGCCACAAAATATTGGTGCTTGGTGCGTGATTTGGGGATTCAGGCATCTTTTTTTCTTGCGGCACACTTCTTCGTCTCCGAGTAGGAGGGATAATACCTGGCAATGTCCGAGTGGAAGTGATATGTATCTAGGGCTGGCAATGTCCGAGTAGAAGTGATATGTATTTCGGGCTGGCAATGTCCGAGTAGAAGTGATATGTATCTCGGGCTGGCAATGTCCGAGTAGAAGTGATATGTATCTCGGGCTGGCAATGTCCGAGTAGAAGTGATATGTATCTCGGGCTGGCAATGTCCGAGTAGAAGTGATATATATCTCAGGCTGGCAATGTTTCGAGTAGAAGTGATATGTATCTCGGGCTGCCAATGTACCAGGTTCAATTTCCACTGCAGGCAATTGTGTACTCGGAGCGTTATAAAAACTATGACAACCTGCCAAACGTAGACATTGTCTTGAAAATCCTTACACCTCTTTCAACCAAGGATGAATCCACAACGGTTGTATTATGCAGATAGTGTTAAGTCACTCGCCCACTTACCAGCAGACCCATGTTTCCAGTTCATTCGTTATTCGTGCTGTGAAATAACAAATTACAGGGTAGGGTACCAGGGATAATGCTCCGCGCAGATCGATGAACAGCACGAACGTCGCTGAGCAAATGAGGTTTTAGATCAAGCACTGACTAGCAGCTGATCACTTATGGGGAAACTGTGCTCAGACTGGTTCATAAGTCTGCTTACTTTTACCTAGGGGCAGTTGAAGTTCACAGGTAATCTTGTCACAAAACGAACTCCAATAATAGGAAGACAGGAAAGGTAAAAGGTAGGTCCCATGGTAACAGCCTGCCGTCGGGGATGAAGATAACTCTTCATGTACTAAGCCGCAGCAGCTATCAGGCGGGGTGGCCAGTTCCCGTCCATGTTGTCTTTATTTCCCCTAACTCGTGCCTCAGGTACCGATTTACAGCTGGGTCGACTGGAGAAGTGATCGTGTCAGGCGAGAAATCACGACCCTAATAATTTTTGTTTGTCCGGACGTGGTTTCGAACCTGACACGCTGTCCTTACCTCCGCTGAACCCGTCGATAGTAAGCAAGCTCACTATCAACTAGGCTACCTCGCTCCCAAAGACAGGAACACGACAAGTTAATTGTTCTTATGATTTACTGACCTTGTTTCAGAAGAATTGCCATCTGTCACTGTTACTCCCACATCATTTCCTGGTTGTTTACAACGACTTTCATTTGACAAAGGAACCTCTACGAACCAAACCCTAGAATGTCTTCTGCTAACGTATCTCCTCTCTGTGAAACCTACCTGAAACACCTGTCGACAGAAACCAGAATTATTTCATCCGTGAATTATTCATTGAAAACATTGAGAAATAAATAACAATTTCTAACTATTTGTCATTTCATTGTTATTGTCTTTTACACAAAATTGAAAGTACTGAATGATCTATGATCAGGGTCGTTAGTACAATTTATAGGCAGCTGGGGTTGGGATGGTGGTGTTTGAGAAACACCGTGGTTTTCCATAATTAACGAATATATACAGGTCCACAAAAACCATTGCTTTCAATAGTGAAATGACGAAAACTAGCATGGCTTGGACATGTATGCAGACATGATTCCTTGTCAAAAACAATACTGCAGGGAACCGTCGAAGATGGAAGAAGCAGAGAAGGACCAAAAAAAGTACGGACAGACAACATCAAGGACTGGACAAGATAAGATTTGTCCTCGCTCATCAGCATGGCCGAAGGTTTGTGTGCGGAAGCATCCAATGTGGTACCCCTACGACTATGACGGGTTACGGTATAGATAGATGGTACATACAGTTGAACTGACTGACTGAGTTATGGAAGGGAACTACTGCCAAGGAGGTGAAACAATCACATCTACACATGATGAGGGTCTATATGAATAACGGACAAACAATTAGAAAACAGAATTGGTGTCTTTGAAATGTGGATATATAACAAATAGTGAGTTCTGAAGTGGAAAGTGGAGAAAACAGAGAACGTCTATGAAAACTACGTATGAATAAAGCAATGACTGACATAAAAAACAAACACATAAAAATATTGTGGACATAAAAAAGACATGCCACCTCATTGATGGCCTTACTTGACAGTAGAGTAGAATATTGCCAAAGATGTGGTTTTGGGTCGTTTTTGTGAGCTGCCTGTGTATTTTTACCCAAATTTGCTTTAATCTGGGTGTTATTTGTTGTTGAAGGAAACCAGAGAATCTAACAAAAAGACGGATAAATCCTTTCATTTGTTTAAAAAAAAAGGTCGCCGAAAGTCTCTTGAAAACGATGGAAGTGTACGTGAAAATGGGCGAATTATCTTTTTTTTTTTTATAGGTACAGCACCTATTGCCCTGGCCATATGTATATTGAATTATATAGTCTGGGGTTATCTGTTTTGTTTTTTACAGGGTAATCTGGGGTTATTTCTACAACGTTAGTGGTAACACAACACGCAGGAAGAAAAACCCCAGGATGGACACAATGCAATATATACGAGTACCTAGCATTTTATGCGGAGACGACACTTAATGATCAGACCACTAATGAATCTGCTACAAATATATTTATATTTTTGTTTTTAATATCGACTCCATAAAAAACGCACAGTTCGTTTTTTGTTTTGTTTGTAAAGCAGTAGTACTATTTTGGATGCATCAGTACACACAATTCTCGGAGTATGT
Source organism: Meghimatium bilineatum (assembly GCA_034231615.1). Taxonomy (NCBI): domain Eukaryota; kingdom Metazoa; phylum Mollusca; class Gastropoda; order Stylommatophora; family Philomycidae; genus Meghimatium; species Meghimatium bilineatum. The sequence goes on along the minus strand of CM067317.1, from coordinate 34,488,021 downwards.
ATAACTTCAGATATTCGAATGTTTTTACATAATGAAATATTTCCATAAATAGTTTCTACAATAATTTATAATAACACACGAATTCAATATACTGCACTTTCAGCATGTGATTGTTGGCTAAAAGCAGAAAGAATAAAATATAAGTGCAAAATTATCATGTGAAAAATTGAATGTTAACACCGGGCGATGGTAAAAATAAAAAATCTACTACGTTGACTATTGTTTTGTCCCAGGTGGATGGTGACTCTATTGGTCTACACTTGCTAAATATTGGTGTGGTATCTTTAGTTTTCGCTTCAACGTCAGATGTATCGCCTCTTGTACTATATCTATTAAAAACGGTACCATTTCTTATTCAGGGAAAAGCCATCAACCGAACAATTATTGTTGATGTATTGATTTTCTAGGCAATATAATTGCATTTGGTAGTTTGTCATTGCTTTCTGAAGGTCTGGATGCACAATTGCCTGTGACGGGATTCGAAACCGGTACCTTGGCTCATATTCAGACAATCCTTACTTTCTAGTACTAAATGTCATATTCAGAATATCCTTACTCCCTAGTACTAAATGTCATTTTCAGACAATCCTTACTTCCTAGTACTAAATATCATATTTAGACAATCCTTACTTCCTAGTACTAAATATAATATTTAGACAATCCTTACTCCCTAGTACTAAATTAATATTCAGACAATCCTTATTCCATAGTACTAATTTAATATTCAGACAATCCTTACTTCCTAGTACTAAAATAATATTCAGAAATCCTTACTTCCTAGTACTAAATGTCATATTCAGACAATCCTTACTTCCTAGTACTAAATGTCATATTCAGACATCCTAAAGGTCTCCACCACTCCCATCATCTACCGGCATGAACGCCAATGACATTGATTTTTATAAAAGCCATTTTCAGATATTTGCTGTGCAAGTTGAAATACTTATTGGCTAGCTCTTGCCTGTTCGCGGAAACAGCCAACAACTCTTCATTTGTTTCCTGCTGAGTTCTCCACTGGTAAGTCTGGAAACATAAAACTGCTGTTGTAGCAGAAACAGTCAGACCACAAAATTCCATATTAAAGACAATTATGTATGCTGTGTCAATTTTCTGCTCAAATAGTTTTAGTGTATATTGTTTCTGTTTGATATTTAGACAAAAGTTATCTTCGACTAACTGTTTATATACTCAACTATCTAGGCATTGTCTTGTTCTCTGTTTATGCTTTGAGGTGTCACATGATTCAATGACCAACAGTTTTCGGATTCTATTGCACGTCTGGTCACTTGATATGCAGTAATTCTGTGTCATAATTTTGGTAACTCCATCAATTTACCTTCTTCCTCTATTTCTTGTGGTCTTCCTCTGTTTCTTGCTGTTTCCATTTCCATGTTGTATGCTCTTGCCGCTGGCCATTAAGAGTTAATTCTCATTAGGTGACCGAACCATTTCAGTCTCTGTTTTTCAATATCACTGATGTTGTCTCAACAGTTCTTGCAATCTCATCATTTCTCACATGATCTCTTCTTGTTCTGCTTGCTCTTCTTTTCTTAGACATCTAATTTCACACTTTTTATACTCATCAATAGGCACAATTATTTATTCCTATAATAATTATAAAATAGTTATAACATATAATCAAGATATAAGAAAATACAAAGCTATAATAACATTTTACACTTATAACTTATAGTGCGTTTAGAAATTCCTGTCCACTGGAAAAAAAAGTAGATCTCAAAAACTATTTAACTGGTCTGGAAGAAAATGTATATATGAAATAGATGTTATAAAATCGATATATAGGAATTATTTTCACTATAATATTGTTTGTCAAAAATAATTCGTTTGCATACACTGTATAGTTCAATATTGATATTATTAATTTCTCATAAAATTTCCAAGATTGCAACTTCACTTTATATTTTCTCGGGAATGTTTATAACTTGAATGAATTTTTCACGAGAAACTTGAGAAATACTAACTCAAACAATATTTCACAATGTTTTTATAACAAATGCGAACACAATACAGAGACGAAAGTAAGATTTATGTTGATATGATTTTTAACAATGAACTGTTTAGCACGAAATTGTACGACTTCTGGAAAGATCCTTATTTCGGGTACGTATTTTGTACCGCTGAAGACGGATGTATCGGGTCATTGGTGCAAATAAAACGGCGACACAACGTATTTCGGTTCTCTGGGCTACATTCTGTTGGAAATGTAGTAGGACCATTGTACTGCTGCAATAGAGATTCAGCGGGAGTTTGAGAATAAACACTGAAGTAGAAGAAGTAATGTTTTTATAACAATTTCAAACACAGAGAAGACTGAAATATAAGTAGGTTCGCAGGGCTGTCGTCGATACTATACTATACTGAAATATAAATAGGTTTGTAGGGCTGTCGATACTATACTATACTGAAATATAAGTAGGTTCGTAGGGATGTCGATACTATACTGAAATATAAGTAGCACCGTCGATACTATACTATACTGAAATATAAATAGGTTTGTAGGGCTGTCGATACTATACTGAAATATAAGTAGCACCATCGATACTATACTATACTGAAATATAAATAGGTTTGTAGGGCTGTCGATACTATACTATACTGAAATATAAGTAGCACCATCGATACTATACTATACTGAAATATAAGAATGTTCGCAAAGCCGTCGATACTATACTAAACTTGAAAGGAAGCGGGGGGGGGGATTTTCCTAATAAAAATAAGTACAATAAAACAAGCTTTTACTTCACTTTGCATTATAGTTTTTGTTGGACAAGCTAACATCCTTCAAATAGTTTTTATTGGGAGGGGGGGGGGGAGAAAGAGTAGCCAACATCTTTCCCGTAGTTTTTTTTTGAGGCAAAATATATGTACTCTTCCCCCTTTCTTTTACTTTACGAAATATGAATTGGAAATTGTTTCGTGGTACCACCCCACGCCCCGAATTTTTTAGTTAATGTTAAAAAAAAATTACAACAAAATAATGGTACCAAAAATACGTCATGATCTTTTCTTTCTTCTTAAGGAACCTTCCCCTTTAGCGCAGACAGAAGCATCTACGGGACTGTAGCGCAGACAGAAGCATCTACGGGCCTGTAGCGCAGACAGAAGCATCTACGGGCCTGTAGCGCAGACAGAAGCATCTACGGGCCTGTAGCGATTAATTTAACCTGCCGCGCAATATCAATTTAGCGAATTGTCTGATTATTATTATTATTATGGTGTGTGAATCCACGTAAGTAAAACATAAACAATGTGATTACTTCATTCATATATTTGTCCTATAACATCAGGATGTGTTAGTAATCAATGCATATATACTACTACAATAACAAAGGTCGCCTATATATTACAAAAACAAAACAACCAATGCAAATACTGTAAAATATGTTCTGAGACACATTTATTAAGCTTATGGCAATAACACGGAGATTGATAACTTTCAGTCTCCATAATATCATTATTAACTTTTTCTAATGTCATTACGATATATGCGGTTTTTAAAAAATTTGAAAATAACATTTAAATTAGAAAATGAACTTGATATATGAAATCAATTTTGCTGGTTATGCCAAATTTGCGCAGGCGTGTGGTGTTTCATGAAGTAAGACAAGCATTGTTGTTGACTGGTTGGGTGGATAGAGCGATAAACCACCTTTGTGGTGAGGCACGCCACTTTTAAACTTGGTATTACAAAATGAGACCCTTAGTTAACTTCATGTTGGGCATCCTTGCTCTAACTAAATTAAATGATCATATTTCTAGCTAAAAGTTTTCTTTAACTAATGAGAACTGGGGCAGACATGTCAGGTGAGAGATAAACTAGAAGTATCAATACTAGATCCAATGTTGTACATGACTAGAGGGGCAATCTTAATCACCTACAAACACATGAACAAGTGGGCAAATTGCCATCATTTCTACACCAAAACTAACACGTTAAAAATGATTGGGGAAGAGCAATGAAGAATCTTAGAATAGGAGAAGATGGGTGCGCGAATAGAACGGATATAATTACCAATAGACATAGAAATGGTACAGATGGATCACTGCAAGTAAATGAGGAGTCTTAATAAATTGATGACTTATACATATATAGTTTGATAGACAGAAATACAGAAAGACAGATAGATAAGATATATAGATGAAAATGAAAGAATTCCATTTGCCGAGAGCTCTTAACTCGTTAAAGCCAATATCCTTCCTGACAAAAGTACAGATCATCCTCAATTCAAAAACAGAAGTGATACCTGGACTCATCTATGTTTGTCTCAAGAAATGGTTATATTTGGGGTGATCATGGATGCATTTTTGATGCCAAAAGGGATGCATTTCAGTGTAGCAGCAGGGTGAAATTGGTTTCGCATGGCTCTCGCGTGAACCCAGGGTTAGCGGATTATAAATATTCTAAGAACACGTCCTTGTTGAGCACACTGGAAACAGGCTGCTTAGAAGCTCGTGCGAAATAGTCTGACTAACGCTTTATGGATCGTATCCGGGAAGTGTAGACTAGAAAAGAAAGAGATTTGTTTGCACATGACAAAAAAGATCTCCGAATTAAACCTCTCATTCCCTACAGTCAAAATACTGTCACAGAAGTCTAAGACAGCGTCTGGTCTGAACTGTCGGGCTGTCATGTCTCAAGTTCACGAAGATCGAGAGTCGTGAACAAGACTCCGGAGAAGTAAGGCTAACATATTGAGTACAATGAGAGGGCAGTGCAGCGCTAGAGGGCGACGCCATGTACAAATAGAGCGGAAGAAAAGCCATATGGAAACCGTAACTAAAGCAATGTTCAGCTCGAGAACAAGTTTGTAATTTTCAGCAAGAAGTGTGTCTCGTGGGAATGTTCAGCTCGAAAACAAGTTTTTTGTTTCTTCCAAGAAGTGTGTCTCGTGGGAATGTTCAGCTCGAAAACACGTTTGTTGTTGCTTCCAAGAAGTGTGTCTCGTGGGAATGTTCAACTCGAGAACAAGTTTGTAGTTGCCTGCAAGAAGTGTGTCTCGTGAGAATGCCCACGGAGACTTCCACCCAGGGAAATGTTTTGGCCTATAAAGTCAAATGACAGTGAGTGATAAATGTCACAGAGTAGAGCCGATACACATCTGACGCTTGGCGACAGATCGGAATGCTGTCACAAGCTAATTAAACTCCCTTGAATTAAAAGCATGAATGAATAACAAATGGGTGTGCTGGGCCGGAAGACGCAAAATGAACGATAACATAAAGCACTTCACGCTCGCTAGCGGAAATCACACGAAATTCATGATGATTAATTGAGAACAAACGGAGAAGAAGTAGTGCAGTAGTACTTACCTAGAACAGAAGTTTTTTAAGTTTTACTTGAACACAACAGACGGACTATCATAAAGGAGTTATGAGGAGTAAATACGAAAAAATGCAAATGACAATACATAAGAAATTTTTAACGTTTCAATGTTACCACTACAGAGGAACAAGATAAACTATTGACATGTAGTAAACAATACGAAACTCAAGGTGACAATGATGTACGTGTAAACATGTAGTCACGGAAGTGGGTTTTGTTGAAAATGGTAAGGGATATGAGAACAGTTATAACAAATTATTACCCAATACAACATAGAGAGCAATAAAATTAGGACCACACCAATACAAATTTAAACTAGTAATTGTTCGGAGTTAAGTCCAAAAGACGTGAGGGTACCAAACTACAAAATAAATCGATTTTCAAGAGCGTCCCTAGATATGTCATCCGTAGTGCAGGATCTGAGGGCAGTGATCTGGATATCGAGGACATCATGATGACCATCACAATTGAAATGAATAGCGACAGGGGTAGGTTCTCTGTGTTTTATGGCATGGAGATGCCTACAGAAGCGATCACTCAATCGTAAGCCTGTTTCACCTATATACCTCTTGTCACAACGTTTACATACGATAACGTAAATGAGATTATAGGATTTGTATGTAAAGGCATCATCGATAGTGAAAGTGGCCTTATGAAATGAAACAGAGCGGATCTGAACTACATAGGGACATGTGTAGCAACGACCGCGTTTGCAACGAATAGTGCCAAAGTGATCAGGAACACAAGATATGTGGTGACTGTTGACCAAGATGTCATTAAGATTTATGTCACACCTATAGGCAACCAAAGGAAAGTACTGGAAAGCGACACGAGTTTTAGAATCAGACTGGAGAAGGGAATACTGCTTGAACAAGATTCAGCGGACAGCAGAGCTATGGGAATTAAATTAAAGACAAGTTTAACGGTATCAGAGGACGATAAAATACCCTGAGTATTAGTCAAGGTATCAAGTCGAGATATCTTATGGATACGAAGCCATGCCGATGAAAGGACACTGTCAGGGAACGAGTGTCTACGAAGGAAATCAGTGATCTCAGAGGATTCATCAAGAAAGTTGTTATCATCACTATATAAGTGACGAAGACGAAGAAGCTGGAAGAATGGCAGAGAGTTACGACAAGCAGGACGATGAGAAGTGTAGAGCAGAAAACCATGTGCATCCAGTAAGTTTGTAGTCAACAGATGTGCTGAGATAAGGTGGATGAATAGTGACAATAATGTCAAGAAAGTTGACAGAAATAGTAGAGATGTTAGATGTGAATTGAATAGCGGAGTTAAAATTGTTGATAAAGTTGATGAGCTAGTCAATTTTGACTCAGACATATCAGCAATACCTATACCATCATCAATGTATCTATGAAATAGAAATGCTGGAGACTAACGGGAATTGAACCAGTCCGTTCAACGGCACCAAATCGCCTAGCAACTATTGAACACGCGTTCTTCCGTACTTGACTAACCGCATCTCCTAATATAGAAATAGAAAAGGACCTTCAATCAATATCAATAAAACCCATAACCATTCAGGGTCGTAGGGGTACCACATTGGAAGCTTAAGCACACAGAGTCCTCCAGCGAATTCTATCCTCAGCGATGCGGATGAGTGTGGAAATATCTAGCCCTGTCCATTTCTTGATGTTGTCTGTCCATGTCTTTATTTGACCTCCTCTGCTTCTTCCACCCTCGACAGTTCCCTGCAGTATTGTTTTTGACAAGGAATCGTGCCTGCATACATGTCCGAACCATGCTAGTTTTCGTCGTTTCACTATTGAAAGCAATGGCTCCTGGACACCTGCACACATCTCTACTTTATTTCTAAGGTACACATTGGTCTTATGTTCCCTATAGGAAATTCGTAGAATTCTTCTGTAGCATTTATACTCGAAAGCCTGTAAGCTTCTCTCCATGTCCGCAGTGAGTGTCCAACTCTCACAACCATACAATACAACAGAAAGCACCAGCGACCTATACAGTTTGATTTTCACTCCAACACTGATGTTGCTTTTCCAAATCACAGTTAGCCTTGACAAGGACGCTAAAGCCATCTCCAGCCTTATTTTTAGTTTTAGTTCTGCTTTCCATTTACCATCGCTGCATATACTTGATCCGAGGTATTTGAAGGTATTCACCTCTTCAAGCTTATGTCCATTCATCATGATATTAGTCTGGTTTTCTGTGTCTCTGCTGTTTACCAAGATTTTGCTCTTATCTGAATTGATTTCCATTCCGTACTTGCTGGTAACTTTTTCTAACTTTGATGTTAATTCTTGCAATGATTGTTCTGACACAGCTATAAGATCAATATCATCAGCGAAACGCAAGTTGCAAATAGGGCGACCTCCGATCGATATAGACGTGTTGTAGTCATGCAATGTCTCTTATATGAGGTGCTCTAAGTATATGTTAAAAAGTACTGGGGACATTATGCATCCCTGTCGAACTCCCACAGTTGTTTTGAAGAACTCTCCAATTGTATTGTGTGACATGACAGCACTATTTGCATTTTCGTACAGAGCTTCAATAATGTCTATAATTGTGGTGTCAAAATTAAATTTCCTCAGTATGTGCCACAGACCATCATGCCAAACACGATCAAAGGCCTTTGTAAAGTCAATGAAGTTGTGGTATAGATCACGTTGGTGCTGAATATGTTTTTCGATTAGCGTTCGGATGTTAAATATTTGTTCAACAGTGCTTCTGTTTGCTCTGAAGCCAGCTTGTTCTTCTGCAATTATTTCTTCTGACTTGTGTTTTATTCTGTTAAGTAGTATTTTGAGCATCACTTTACTGGGGTGTGTTATAAGGCTAATTGTTCTGTAATTTGTACACACTTTCAAATTTCCTTTCTTGGGAATTGGTATTATTAGTGATTGTGTCCACTCAGTGGGCCATTGTTTTGTGTTCCATATATTTTGGCATATTTTGGTCATAATATTTACCACATTAATGCCCCCGTATTTCAACAATTCTGCTGGAATGTTGTCTACACCAGGTGACTTCCCTCCTTTCAATGTTCGTATGGCCTCTTTTATTTCATCTACTAGAATTTCTACATTTCCTATTTCTCTGTTGTTTAGTTCAGAATTCTGTAATATCGTGTAGTCAGGACTATAAAGGACCTTCATACGTCATTCAAATCTGATGTTCAAGATGTCCCATGAAAAGACACGCATAACTGGGTCCCATCTTAGTGCCCATATCAACACCACTGGACTGATCTCAGTAGTGTCTCAGAAACACTAAGTCCTGCAACTAGCACGTTATTCTAATGTCAGATTTGATGACCTATCTGAATTAGTGTCTAGCATTACCCGCCACCTATGTGTCTGCCAGAAATGGACAAAGGTGCAAAATCCGCTGATTTGCATCATTTCGTTATCCGTAGGTATCATTTGATAAAGTCAAAAGTATGAAATTGAGACAAGACATGTAGTGACAATGATATTTTTTTTTATAGTTGACTGATTGTCAGCACATCCCCCAACTTTATTTAGTCACATTCTATGACATGCATGGAATTAAGTCAGTGGTAATATTCTTTGCACTCGGAACTATAAGGCCAAGCCCTGACTGCCACATGGGCGATATATACAGATAGACAGACAAACAGACATAAATGCACATAGACATACATATACAGAAAAACGGATAGATAGAAAGACTTCTTCTTCTTCTGCGATCAGTTTCCTATGCTCATAAGTCTATACAGGAATGTGGGCCGCCTGCACGAATTCAGTCGTCAGCAGGAGGTCCTCACGGTTGCCCCACAACTTTATCTTCAGCCCTGTCTCTTTGGGCCATATTTTAGTTTTCACATCATCGAGAAGTTTGCAGAATATGTTCTGGAGTCTGGGGCACGTTTGATATGGGCATTGGCCAGTTTGGGCAGCCTTCATTTTGTGGAGATGTGCTTGTAGTCTGCGGTGTCCTGTGCGGAGCCTAAAAATTGTGGTTTGCTGTGATCTGCTCAGCTTTAGAATGGGGTCCTGTGGAAAGTTGCCTCCTGTTCTCTGACTCCATGTATGTTTGTATTTTCCTTTAGGCTTCAGATAGATATACAAAGATAAACAAAAAGACATAAGTAAAGACATATAGAAAGACAGATAAATAGACAGACAGGTAGATAAATAGACAGACAGATAGATTTGCGCATGCGGTTGCGCCTGTGGTTCTCACCAATGACTCACTAGAAAAACGAACAATGCAACATAAAATCTTAGTAGATGACATGCCGTTAAATTGAGGTTATCTTCTTATAGAAGCTTCATGGCACGTCATCTATCTTACAATCCCGTAGTCGTAACCATCGATAACAGTTACCATGTTGTTCCAACAGGCCGACGTTGTGCTTAAACTAGTTGCGGGCACGGTGTGGGTGGGCGAAACAACAAATAAACCTGTCGCAAGGGCCAGAGTTGTGCCCTGATGTCGACGTCTGTTTCGGCGGCATTAGACTCGAAACATCATCGAGTCGGACGGCTGCTCGAACAGAGGGTAGAGCACTTATGGGAATGTCCCACTTGCTGTGAAGCCAGTTTCTAATCAAGAATCAAGAACAGATAGATAAATAGACAGAGTAGACTGAAAGACATAGTAATAAATATAAGAGCAGATATATACAGTGACTGATAGAAAGATATATATATATATATATATATATATATATGGATAGACATATATATAGAAAAACAGACAGATAAATCGGTAGATAGATAGATAGATTTATAGATTTATAGATAGATAGATAGATAGATAGATAGATAGATAGATAGATAGATATGCATATTATAAGAGACAGCTTTGCAGATGGATAGAACATACAATAAAAACCAAAAGCGGAAAACAGAAAACATCGCAAGGCAGACATTGTTCTGGAAACTACAGTGAAAGAGAAAATGTGAAAGACGGAGACATACCTTGAGAAAAAATGAAGCAGACAATGAATCTATAAATGTAATGACTAGACAAGACTAAAGGAAAAGATGAAAGTAGTTTGCTGAAGACGAGCTTCAAAAGAGATGACAGTTGAATACATACAACTATAAAATGGTAGGCCACTCACGCACACACCCATACCATCACATATTTGAATACTGAAATGTCATTTGTTATTAAAACGCATAATATTTTTTAATAGTAACTTTATCTTGTGAAACATTCGATATTCCTGAACTACTCTATTTTTGTTGTATTCACATTTGTTCAACTGTAAGTTATTGTAATTCCAGCGTAGACGGTTTTAGATATTGAAATGTGATCTTGAATTTTCAAAGAGTTCCATTTATTTTGTCCTTTCAAGTTACAGGATATTTCACAATTAATTTAGCTTCTCTCAAAGCCCATCTATCATGTGTGTGTGGTCGCACAAGTGTGTATTTTCCCTTTATTAACGCGTTTATTTGCTCGCAAACAGACAGTATATATATATTTTGTCCGTAATATTACATTTTATATTCTGTTATTTTGTAGTTCTGAGACTGCGGAAATTTGGGATAAACAGTGAGACGAGCAGTACAGGAGGGATTAGGAGAATGAAAAACCAGAGAGACAGGAACGATAAGCATATTAGCTCTTAAGTGATAAAACAGACGGAGCACCGTAAGATGTGCTCGTAGTAAGATGACATCAGTATTTAAATACCTGTATTATTTATTTGTTATTCGATCTGAAATCTTATTTGTTTTGTCTTGTCCTATCCATCTGTGCCGCTAGGCGTAATGGGGAGCTAAAGTCTTCTTTCTTTAGTTAACTGTGAAGCCGCTGCCATAGTGCAGCCTTGGTGCTCTATATTTCTCTGATGTTATCTATCCATCTTCGTCTGGGTCTTCCCCTGTTTCTCTTTTATTGAAGGCTAGCGATGGAATGCGATCTGGCTCCATTCTGATTAGGTGGATGAACCAATTGATCTTTTGTGTGTTTACGCAATATTATTAATTATTTTCAATATACTGTGTAATATATAGCATGGTTTTAACATGTATTCAGTAATATATATATCATTCCTTGTCATAAACAATACATACATGGACAGACAACATCAAGGAATGGACAGGACAGTTTTTCCTCACTCATCAGCATCGTTGAAAATAGAAATCGATGGAGTACTCAGGTGTGCTGAAACATCCAATGTGGTACACCTACGACCCTGACGGGTTACGGGTTTGTACATACATATTCAGTAACACAATGATTAAAAAACCTGATTAATCAATGTGAAACCGTGGAATCAACTACAGAACTAATTTAATGTAAATAAGGCTTAATATGCGCACCATATAAATAAACTATATGTCCGGCTCTGTGGCAGCGTGGTACAGAGCGCATGTGACGGTCAAGGTACTGGGTTCGAAACCTGTCACGGGCAATTGTGCATTCGGATCGTTCAGAAAGCAATGGCAAACTACTGAATGTATTTATATTGCCTAGAAAATCATTACAGCCAAACATTTCTAGGTTAGCGTCCTGAATAGGATGCACTACCATGTATTATATGAGATATAATATAACACATACAGTAGAAGCACGAGACGAAGGAATATATTAAAATGTCATACTACAATGAAAACATGTTAACAGTAAACGATATCGCTATAGATCCACATGTGACAGGACTGAAGGTCTCACTTTTGGCCTATCAGATCATTATCGAACAGTAAACTCTCAGTAGATGATGTGTCAGTATAGTGGAAACACCACAGAAATCCACCTGTACAATGTTTTCCTTCACTGGTGCAACATTAAAAGACCTCAGCATTGCTCATCACGCTGAGGAAACCAGATGAGTTAAAATGGTCCTTGATGTCAACGTATATATATATATATATATATATATATATATATATATATATATATATATATATATATATATATATATTCATTCTGCTTTTCACTACACGCCACGTACACGTTGACATCAAGGACCATTGGAACTCATCTGGTTTCCTCAGCGTGATGAGCAATGCTGAGGTCTTTTAATGTATATAAAATAATGTATATATGAGGTCTTTATATATATATATATATATATATATATATATATATATATATATATATATATATATATATATAAATATATATATATATATATATATATATATATATATATATATATATAGACATACATATATGTCAAGTCTGAAGTGGCATGTCTGTGTTTCTGAGTCATTTAATAAAGTGATGAGACTACAAGCCCGAGAGATTTGTACCTTCGTCTGCTCTGCAATATAATTCTTTGTTTTTCTTCGCTCTGCTTGATAATCTACCAAAACAAAGTAAAGTTCGCTGTAGCTACACTTACTAATTATGCATTGATTTCTACAGTGATGTCCAGAGTAGATTTTGCAAGATACATGCCCCATATCAGTTGCCCATACACAAACCATCCAGACTAGCCAAACAGAACATAAAATACAGACCTAGTCAACACAGAAGACTTCTGAAAGCTTACAGTACTACCTGGAGATTAATATTAAACTAATCTCATTTATTGGATGTATATACGCAATCATCTTATTTATTTTCTTCTACATGAATATGCTGATGTGATTGGAAATATGCATTGATCATCAATTGTTCCTAGATAAATCCAGCTTATAGAATTGAATACCAGGTCTTCAGTATACACAGGCAAATGTGATGCTGACATCATCCCTAGGTCTATCCTTAGCCACTGAAAAAATAGAATTCCCTACATGCTCACATAACGCGGATCATGTATAATTTTATATATATATTGTGTGTGTGTGCGCGCGCGTTAACTGCTGATGTTAATTTATCAGCATGGCATAGAAATGTGGTTCTCAAACTGTTTCTGCTGGTGATTTTATTCCGTGCCGCTCTTGTGTTTTTATAAAAACGTTTAATTTTTTTTTAAAGATAATATTCTTGTAAAATATCGTTACAATAGCTTTCCTTTCGTGCCCATTTGCAATTGTTTTTTCGTAGTTCACAAGCAAACAAAAATGCGAAACTCCAGGAAAGCCATATGACCTTATTTGAGAATCAATGGTTTAAAAATCTTAACGGTTAGGGGAAGTCTGCAGAAGTTTAACAGTTGATGACAAAGGTCTGGGTAAGTTTGACAAAAGTTGACGTCAACAAAACGGTTTTTATATATCAATGAAATTGTTCGAATTTGACATTATTTCCCCCCAAAATCTGAAAATTCTATAGCATTATTATCGCACTACTCTTGTTTAAAAAAAATCTTGGGGGGAGGGGGCGTCTGAATTCGTGACACACTTTTGACATGAGAGTGTGTCAAAATTGGCAAAAAAAAGTGTTGATGTTATTTACAGACAGCCCCTTCAGAATACCACTCCTTTATTTTCTGTGAACGCTCTTATTTGGATCATTACGCGTCCCACGATCATCATAAATTGAATACGATATAATGGGCCCCGTGTGATGAATTCCTATTTTTACAACAACTGATTGTTACGAAAAATTTTGCATGTAATGTTAGTTTAAAGGCAATTGATAATCGAAATAGCGTGTCAGATTCCATATTCCCACAACATTTTCCACAAACTGTCTGCATGTAATCTTTCAAAAGATATTAAGAAATGAATAGTTTATAAATAGTTATATTTGGCAATAAGGATCCACCTTTTATTTAGCAAAGAAGTAAGTCAAAATATACTATTAGAAAATAATAAAAGATGATAAAATTATAACATAGATTAAGCCAGAATATGTGTGTGACAAGGAGAGAGTAATTATTATACAGCGGAATTAATTTATAACGCATTCTTTTATATCATATTTTTATTTTTTAACAACACTTTTTAATATCCATAATTGTATTTATTATTTATTAATTATACTGTACTTAGAGGTAAGTAGTACTTGGCGTTGCCCGGGTGAAAATATTAGTATAGTGAAAAATGTAAGTAGCAAAATGATGATAAAGATATCTTGACAACATAAAATGATGTTAAGAGTTGCTAAGAACCGTAGATTTGATAGAAAAGAACAGAATTATTCTTCTAATCCCCGACGGCTTTGATCTGTTTAAGTTTCAACAACTAAAAAAAACTGTCTATGGGATCGAACACAGAAAATTCGTAGCAATTTTAAGATCAAATGCCGTACGTGCAACGAACTGAGCTAATACGGATAGATACCAAAGGGTGTAAAGTAGCTCTTTTATATAAATGCTATTGACAAATGTATAAACGACATTAGCAGAAAGGTAATGATAAAGAATAGTGAACCTGTTAAAACAGAGTAATAATCTAATAAATTCAGAATGCAAAATTATTATTTCTAGACCTACCATTTGATTTATTAATTATGACCTTTGTACAATGGTCAGAGGAAAAAGGTTAACCAATAATATTAATCGGCAGCCCTGCAGGACAGTGATAATCAACTCTTAAGATTTCTCACGACCGTTAGCTCATCATTTGACCTAAGTTATAGCCGTGCCAAATATCGTCCGTATCCGTAATGTAGTTTAGGAGTCTATAGGAAAGACCTTGTTCATTTATATATATTTTCATTAAATATATATAAAATTTCTGCGATTACATACATATTCGTCTGTTCGGACCACAATTGTTATAAATTCGTCCGTACCGAGATACAAGTGGGCTACCAAAACCGTTTATGTATTTCAACAAGAGGCAGAATGATAAAGGATAAATAGAGAATATATGTGACTAAACAACTTTCAGACATCCTGTCGTAAGGAGACTCGCATATAGTGGATAGAGATTAACAAGTAGGCATAAAAAAAACCGCTGGGTTAATGGGATAACAGAGGCAACTATCACTACAAAATGTACACGGCACACACAATTAGGTCCATATTGCATAACTGATATGCAGAACACAATTGCGAAAAGTAATGAGTAACAACGTGACCTGTGCAGAACCTGCTACTTCTGAATCCCCATTTTGGAAACCGCTATAGTCTTAAGTTAATCTCTCGCCGACGAGCTGACACGAGTTTGAAATTGACTAGTTATTTGAATTTTGAAAAAAAATTAATTACTCCCATGGTTCACCCAGGCAAATGCTGAAGTCGGATTTGTCAGGCCGAAAAGCGCAGAAAATTTGTAAAAATTTGTAAACTAAGAGCGCGGTAGCCTAGTGGATAGTGAGCTTGCTTGCTATCATCTGGTTACAGCGTGCCAGGTTCGAAACCATGTCCAGACATTAAAAAAAAAATCCGGGTTGTGATTTCTCACTTGACACGACCACTCCTCCAGTCGACTCAGCTGTAAATGAGTACCTAACGCATGAGTTAGGGAAGGTAAAAAACAGCAAGGAAGGGAACTGGCCACCCCACCTAATAGTTGCTGCGGCTTAGTACATGAAGAGTTATATTCATCCCTGACGGCAGATGCCATGGGACCTACCTTTACCTTTATACGTAATCAATTTATTGTTTTTATACATTTTCTTCCTTGTTCCATAAGGGGTTGTCCATAAACGACGTCAACAATTAACACAGAGAGTGGGAGGGGAGAATAGTGTAGGTTCTGAAAAACTTTGATACTTCTTGACAAAATTAACACTGTCAGCAATACTGTTTTAATAGTCCAATTGTTTAATATATATATATATATATATATATATATATATATATTACACACATTTAAATATAAAATTATATATAAACTAATTGTATCACACAAAAGTCATGAATGGTATTTGATCTCCACACTTGATTGTATATTATTAATATTAATGTCTTAATTACAATATGCGACTTTACAGTTCGAGGAGCAAAGTTAAAGTATTTTCGTTAGACTTTTGACACGATTCATTCAATCTGAAACTGTTCATTGAAAGTATATGAAGGAAATATGTCTGCAATTGAAGCAAGAACAATGACATCAAGTCATACACGGTTCAATCCCCAGTTCAACTGGAAATAATTTAAAATGACCAAGGACTCTAAGATCGACACAATCCAAGAAAATGAATACCAGATCTTCTGATACAAGACAGTGGGCTTGATGCTGACCACATCATCCCTATGTATACCGGGTCAATGAAGAACACGGGCCTAACACGAATTATCAGAAAATCAAATAGAAAATCCTACCAGTAACTGAAAAAGATTAGCTATCGATTACATATCCAATTGTTTCAATTCTACTAATTGGGTTTGCTGCGCATAAGAAAATACAGTAAACATTTTCATAACAAAATAAATAGTTGCAAATGTGTAGAAATTATGTTTATAAATACTATAATATAATGTCAATAGGAAGTTCAACACTGGAAGAGAAATGATTGACGATTGTACCAGTGCAGTTAGTTCAAGCAAAACACAATTCACACATTGATGGCTAATTTGTTCAACGATACTGTATCCAATTACGGGAACTGGCTCTAAGCTGTTACCAAGAGAAGTTGCATGTATCAAGATGACAATGTTGAATAATTTAGCGGACGAGGACCGGATTATTGTAAAGGTATTGTTATTTGAGTTACACGGTTTTTGCTCATACGTCCATGTCTGTTTAGCCAGGGATTGACCAGACTAGTGCAATATTCTGCACCTACATCGTAGCAATGGTGTCATTCCTGGACATGCATCGTGTTATAAGTGCAGGCGGGCTAGGTTAATCACATGAGCTTTCGTGCAAACAACAAGTGGCCAATAGAATCTAACTCGGACCTCTAGATTTGTGATAGAAAAGCACACACATTTCATTAGGTTACGTTGGCGGTGAAAAGTAACAAAAATGGTCTGGGCAAACCTGAAATTTATTCATACATCATTTACTTAAAATACTAGGCAAGTGTTTATGAATTGCAACTTTGAAGTTCTTCGTTAGTGCTTATTCCGATGAGCTCTTCTTATAGGACATCCGATTTTTTAATGTCAGCGCATGTATTGATCCACTGTGGTATTTCCATAGTTAAAACATCCTCAAACCTGGTTTTAAAGTCTGTGTGAAGGATATTTAACTGTTGAACGTAGACCAAAACGTCATCATCCTGGCGGTTTGTCAGTGACAAGTTGGGGAACTGGGAAAATTTACGTCGTCCAATGTTTTGCGTCATGAGATTAATTCTAGCATAAAAAGCTGCAATGGTGGACTTTATTTTTCATTAAATTCAAACTGTCATCTAGTAACCGCAAGTTAACCTCATTAAATTTATTAAACAAATCTGTTAAAGAAGCAATGTCTGGTTTCCATTTGATAAAATTGTCTTTCAAAATAAGATCTTTAGCATCCACAAACTTTAACACAGCTTCAAAGAGTGCAAATAATCTTGTCAAACATAAGCCTCTCGAGAGCCAGCGCACTTCATTGTGAAGGAGTAATTTATGAATTTGTGTTATTTTCGTCACACAACTTCGCAAATAACATAAAATTCAACGTGCTGCTATGAATCTTGTTTACTGTGTTCATGACGAATTGAACAGATCGATGCACTCTGACACTCAGTTTTTTTAACTACTAAATGTTGTCTATAAATGTTACAGAGAATTTAACATCTCAGGCACATTTTGTTTTAAATGGCTTATAAAACAGCGATATCGCCCAAACATGACCTGGTGCTCCATCTGCTGATGCCAATATAATATTTTATAATCGCGTTGTCAATGAAATAATATTTTAAAACGTTGAATATTGCTTCGCAAATTAATACAATGTCGAAAGAGTACTCGCAAAGAGCAATTTTTCATGGATTTCGTAGTCCACAACAAAACGAGCATATGCCAATAATAGTGTCAGACAACTTTGACTTGTCCAGCTAAATTGATAAATAGTTCATTCGTAGATAATTTAACAAGAAGCTTTCAACAACACGACACATTTCATCAATGTCTTTGATTTGTCTTATTCCCAAAAAGGAATTTTTAAGTACATCATATACAGGTTTGTGTAGTACTATTTTTAAAAGATCTTCAACTGCTAGCACTGTCAGCTTGATTCTTGATTAGGAACAAGCGTCACAGCACTAGGGGCATTCCCATATATGTTCTGCATGTCTATATTTAATGGTATCATCATCATCAGGTGCCATGTAGGCTGGCGTAGGCGATCATGGCTCTCCACAGCTGTCTATCCACAGTATAATGTATCAAGATCGTTGTTGTGTCCCTGCCGTGCCAGGTTGTCAAACTGTCTAATATTTTCTCACGTTGTCGCCCTCTGTCTCTGTTGCCTTCAATCTTGCTTCTTGTGACTATATTCTTCAAACCTCCCTGTCTCATGAAGTGGCCAAAAAATTAAGATTGTCTTTTTCTTATATTATTGATAAAGGTCCGTTTTACATTTGATTATTTCAACACCTCCACGTTAATTTTTCTGGCACTTCTTTAGTGATCTATATTTTCTATATTGCACTTTGTTTGCTACTGGAGGTCTATATTATGCCGCAAAGATAAAGGGACTCAAACGGCGTAGAGATCTGACTATTATACTTGGGTTTTGCCCTATTTGCTCTGTTCCTCGCAACCGAATACCCACCGACAATACATCTCAAAGTAACCCCGTACCCTCAAGCATCAATCGCTAGGGAACTCTGGAAAAAAATTCACTTGTAACCAACAAATTGCAGTCATGTATGGAACTAGTGATCTCGTAAATGGGTTGAACCGAGTCCCTCGTCAATTGTATTGTTCCGTGAACAAATTTTTTTTTTTTTGGGGGGGGGGGGGGAGAGTTGGCTGTCGAGTTGTATAGATGATTACAGTGTCATAGAAGCTGTAAAGGGATAAATGTTCCAGTGTTTGGTAACAACCCTAAACAGAAAGTAGGTGGCTGGAGCAACACGGGGCGAATATCAAGATAAACAAAAATAGGTAGAAGCGCCACCAAAATTTAAAAAAAAAACATATGTATTTCGTTGTTATGTTGTTTTATGTTTTATTTTGGTAACACTTCTATCTATTTTTGTTTATCTTAGCATAGACGATGTGCTTAAATTGGACCGAAAGACGTAGTTATCGCAGCCGAGATTTAAAATTTAAAAAGACGTATAGAGGTGTAGCCTTATACGTACTCTGTACATCCTAACGAAGCGGTATGCAGCCTGCTGATAGTACCATTCATAACACGTAGCTTCACACGATAATCCGCAAGAAATTCCGGGAAAAAAATAAGTAAACCTCGTAGTTAGCCACAGCTAGGGAGTAACCCTAGTAGCTGGTCTCAGCCAGGGAGTAAACCTCGTAGTTTTCTCAGCCAGGGAGTAAACCTCGCAGTTGTTCTCAGCCGGAGAGTAAACCTCGTAGTTGTTCTCAGTCGGAGAGTAAACCTCGTAGTTGTTCTCAGCCAGAGAGTAAACCTCGTAGTTGTTCTCAGCCGGAGAGTAAACCTCGTAGTTGGTTCCAACATGGGAGTAAACCTCGTAGTTGTTCTCAGCCAGAGAGTAAACCTCGTAGTTGTTCTCAGCCGGAGAGTAAACCTCGTAGTTGTTCTCAGCCGGAGAGTAAACCTCGTAGTTGTTCTCAGCCGGAGAGTAAACCTCGTAGTTGTTCTCAGCCGGAGAGTAAACCTCGTAGTTGTTCTCAGCCGGAGAGTAAACCTCGTAGTTGTTCTCAGCCGGAGAGTAAACCTCGTAGTTGTTCTCAGCCAGAGAGTAAACCTCGTAGTTGTTCTAAGGCAGGGAGTAAACCTCGTAGTTGTTCTCAGCCAGGAGTAAACCTCGCAGTTGTTCTCAGCCAGGGAGTAAACCTCGTAGCTGGTTCTAACCAGGGAGTAAACCTCGTAGTTGTTCTCAGCCAGGGAGTAAACCTCGTAGTTGTTCTCAGCCAGGGAGTAAGCCTCGCAATTGTCCTCAGCCAGGGAGTAAACCTCGTAGTTCTTCTCAGCCAGGGAGTAAACCTCGTAGCTGGCTCTAGCCAGGGAGAACACCTCGTAGTTGACCTCAGCCAATGAGTAAACCTTGAAGTTGGCCCCAGTCAGGGGTTGAACTGGTTAACATTATGAGGACACTGTACAGCTTTTTGTTAAATTACCAAAATAAATGGGGGGGGGGACTGTCGATCCTTGGCCCACTGTCCGGTCCTGTCCTAAGCGTAACTAACCCACTTAACTAGAGCCGTTCCATCTACCTACCATTCTTCTTGTAAAATATATCTATAAAACCGTAACCTGTCGGGGTCGTAGGGGGTACTACATTGGATGCATCAATACACAGAGTAATTATGTAGCGATTTCTATCTTCAACGATGCGAACGAGTGAAAAAAAACAACAGTCCCGCCCAGCCCTTGATGTCTGTCCATGCTTTTATTTTCCCTCATCTGCTTCTTCCACCTTCGACAGTTCCATCAGTATTGGTTTTGACAAGGAATCATGCCGGCATACATGCTCAAACCATGCAAGTTTTCATTGCTTTACTATTGAAAGCAATGGTTCTTGTGAACCTGTATACATCTCTATTTTATTTCTTACGTACACAATTGCCTTATACTCTCTATAGGATTTTAAGGTGTCCGCAGTGAGTGTCCAACTCTCACAACCATATGAAAATAGAAAACATCCATCATCATCATGTAGCTCATACTGAACAGGATGTAACAGCCTTTCGAAACTTCTGTCTATCTTGAGCCAGTCTTCCTGCTTCTGTTACTGTCATGTTCAGGTGGTCTTTGATGTCTTGCGTCCATCTTCTTTTTGGTCTGCCTCTTATTCGTCTTCCTGACATCATAACCTATATTATGATGATCTCAAGACTGTTGTGGCGTGTATAGAAAGCACTAGTGATCTATAAGTTTGATTTTCTCTCTAACACTGTTGTTTTCTCTATAACACTTGTTTTCTCTCTAACACCGTTTTCTCTCAAACACTGTTTTCTAACCCTTTTTTTTTCTCTAACACTGTTGCTTTATCTCTAACACTGTTGTTTTATCTCTAACACTGTTGTTTTATCTCCAACACTGTTGCTTTCTCTCTAACACTGTTGTTTTCTCTCTAACACTGTTGTTTTATCTCTAACAAGACTGTTTTCTCTCTAACACTGTTGTTTTATCTCTAACACTGTTGTTTTATCTCCAACACTGTTGCTTTCTCTCTAACACTGTTGTTTTCTCTCTAACACTGTTGTTTTATCTCTAACAAGACTGTTTTCTCTCTAACACTGTTGTTTTATCTCTAACACTGTTTTATCTCTAACAAGACTGTTTTCTCTCTAACACTGTTGTTTTATCTCTAACACTGTTTTATCTCTAACAAGACTGTTTTCTCTCTAACACTGTTGTTTTATCTCTAACATTGTTGTTTTATCTCTAACATTGTTGTTTTATCTCTAACACTGTTGTTTTCTCTCTTACACTGTTGTTTTCTCTCTAACACTTTTGTTTTCCAAATGAAGTTTTGCCTTGACGCAGAAGTTAAAACCATCATCAACCTTCTCTTTAATTCTGATTATCACATCTCATCGCTGCATATGCCAGATCCGATGTATTTGAAAGTATTCACATCAAGTTTATATCCATTCATCATTTTGTTGGTCTGTGCTTCTACTGTTAACAAACATCTTGCTTTCTTTGTTGATTTGAATAAGGCGGGGCGAAAATTACGTTATTCCTTCGTGCCGATAGAGGAATTTCGAAAATGAGATGGAGCCATGAGGTAAAGTTATGCACACAGAAATGATATTAACACAGTATGGATGGCGTGATTTTGTACTACTGTCTGCAATGTGAGTCACTATGTAACTGTTGTGCTATGGATCCCATGATGATTATACCAACCCATTCTTACACATGAAACTTTATGGTGTGTTTTAACATATAACTGGCAACAAGACAACTTCATCACAAGATATAGGTGAAATAAGATTGACTACCTGGACAAAATACAAAACGAGAATATCAGACAAGGAGCGTGTAGGGAAATGTCCAGAGTATTACATGGATATACTGCCCTGGTCATGCTGGGGTCAGAGGAAACGAGAGAGCCTACTTATTGGCAGGCAATGCGGCGATGGACGGCACAATGCTGAGAAGAGATAAAGCAGATTTAATAAAGGCAGTAATAAATTCATTTCAAGATGCAGATATGTCAATGAGGTTGAGAGCGTACACATACAGAGAATGTTAGAAATGGGAGTATTCAGAGGTGAGGGGAGGAAAAGTAAATTTTTTGGAAAGTCCCGAAGTACACACAATCAACACCTGACCGGAACTATGAGTCTACATACACTGGGATGGCTGCTGGAGCGGAGGGCGGAGCACTTATGGGAATGTCCCGCGTGCTGTGAAGCCAGTTTCTAATCATGAAATAGGTACTAAACAGAATTATAAGGGGAGAGAGAGAGAGAGAGAGAGAGAGAGGTATACATATAAAAATTGGATGAATTTAGATGGGGGTATAGAAACTGAATATATCAAAATAAACACACCGAGTATGATAATTCCTGGGTTTGCATATGCAATCCTGAGTCGATTTAGGTGAATTTATTTCTTCACTTCTGTGAGATTGTACCAGTTTTACTTACAATACAAGTTTGTCCACACACCTTCAGCAACTCTGACATCGGACAATTCTGTGTCATTGTACTGGCTTTACTTACAATACAAGTTTGTTCCACACACCTTCAGCAACTCTACCAACGGACACTTTCTGTTAGTTTACTTACAGTGTCTATAGCATATCTGATGTATGTGTGTTGTAGGAGACATTTAATCTCTTGCTTGTTGTCATATTCACGTGTCTTTATTATGTCTGCACCAACTAGTCTCATATAATATTCTCTAGATCAGTTACTGCCAACCATATTTGTCTCATTCATCCTTTCTTATGTCATTAACCAAATCTATAGCTTTTTAAAAATTCAAAATTGTCAAAGTAATAAAAAAGTACATTCGAAAAATATACATAAATCTATTATTTAAGTTTAAATATTCATACACATGGTTGGATAACTTATGTATTTACTGATTAACTTACAATTTGTCTGATACATTTACAGATTAACTTACAGATTGGCTGATACATATACTAATTAATTAACAGACTAGCTGACATTTGCAGAGTAATTTACAGACTGGCTGACATGTTTAGCTATTGCTTTCAGTTACCAATTTATTATTATTATTATTATTATTATTATTATCTTCCCATCATTTTTCCCCATCGCATTATTGTTTTTCATGCCATGCTCATCTTTGCTTGCGAAGGATGAACATCATCATCATCATTGCTTTACAGACTGGCTGGAATATTTAACTAAATGTGCAGACTGGCGAACGTATTTAGTGATTATCTTATATTTGCTCATGGACTGATAGACTGAATGACTAACTCTTCTACTGATGGCTGACTGAAATATTTAACTACTAATTTACTATTAGCCTGGCCTATTAACCCACTAACTTACAGACTAGTTGACATATTTAACATCTAGTTTACAGACTGTGTGACATATTTAACCACTAACTTACAGACTGGCTCATATATTTAACCACTAACTTACAGACTGGCTCATATATTTAACCACTAACTTACAGACTGGCTCATATATTTAACCACTAACTTACAGACTGGCTCATACATTTAACCACTAACTTACAGACTGGCTGACATATTTAACTACCAACTTATAGACTGGCTGGCATATTTTACTACCAACTTACAGAATGGCTGACATATTTACCCACCAACTTACAGACTGGCTGATATATTTAACTACTAACTTACAGACTGGCTGATATATTTAACTACTAACCTACAGACTGGATGACATATTTAAGTACCAACTTATAGACTGGCTGACATATTTACACACCAACGTACAGACTGGCTGACATATTTAACTACCAACTTACAGACTGGCTGACATATTTAACTACTAACTTATAGACTGGCTGATATATTTAACTACTAACCTACAGGCTGGCTGACATATTTAACTACCAACTTATTGACTGGCTGGCATATTTATTGATTAGCTTAAGTTTGCTCATGGGCTGATAGACTGAATGATTAACTCTTCTACTGACGGACTTATAGACTTGTTGACAGACATATATTGAATAATTGGATGAATGACAAAATTAGAAACTAATTGACAAATACATAGCAAGTGAACTCGGATAAAGATGATCTATTTTTAGGTGAAAAACATTCATGATTGATTAGAAACAAACAAGTTATAAACATTACAATAATGGCAGAACAATTCACTTAAATGTGCACCAAAAACTATATCATTAAAGAAAAATATCTTTCATAAAATCAATCGTATAGAGGTTCATGATCATTTATTAAGAAAAAGTAAACATAAAACAACACTGCCAGAATTGCAAAGTCGGAGATGGAAAGACATTAAGATATATATATATATATATATATATTGATTAGTTTAAGTTTGCTCATGGACTGATGGCTGACTGAAATATTTAACTATTAATTTACAGACTGCCTGACCTATTAACCCACTAACTTACAGACTAGTTGACATATTTAACATCTAGTTTACAGACTGTGTGACATATTTAACTACTAACTTACAGACTGGCTCATATATTTAACCACTAACTTACAGACTGGCTGACATATTTAACTACCAACTTATAGACTGGCTGGCATATTTTACTACCAACTTACAGAATGGCTGACATAATTACCTACCAACTTACAGACTGGCTGACTTATTTAACTACCAACTTACAGACTGGCTGACTTATTTAACTACCAACTTACAGACTGGCTGACATATTTACCCACCAACTTACAGACTAGCTGATATATTTAACTACTAACTTACAGACTGGCTGATATATATATATATATATATATATATATATATACATATGGTCGTATTGGTGCTATCCAATTATATTGACTGTGTGAGAAAGGGACAACACTGATACAACGAAATCGATGCAGGCTTAATGTGATTGGATGATTGCATACAAATGGGAGATCACTCCTACTCTAAGAGGCTTCTTCTCTAAGCAATGCAGACCACTGAAAGGTGGCAATTTTCTGTGTATGAAAGACAGCACTGAAGCGACTTCATCAAACAGGAAACTGGCTTCCTTGTCTGTAATTTCGAGGATATATAATATATCCTAGAATATAATGTTATATATATATAACAATACTTTGAAACATAAGATGTGGTCTCTGAAATACAGCTAAGGTCAGCAACAAGTAACACTGTGTGGGGATGACAATATTTGACCAGTTTAATAATACATTCATTCAGCATGAAATCTAGATTTGTCAAGTGAAATCACATCTACATACACACTTATATCATCATCAAGTTATTTCGCATAACAGTGAAATAGCGGCTACAGCTGCTGCGCTGAATTTAACAGTAATTTAAAAAAAAATGCTTACACCAAATTGGATATGCTTACCCAAATGGAGCAAATATAGCAGTTTCACTGTTAGCCATATGCACAATGTACGTGCGCTATTATTACTAGAATCATAAAACAAAAATTACATGCTGAAATCGGATGTGCTGGACCTAAAACGCAAATATCTCAGCTATCATGTAAACTAGAGTGTTCCAAAATATTTGCTCCTAAACTTCATTTAATATCTCAGTAAGAGATAATTGAATGAACATGGTTTGTTTTTTTGTATGCTACTTTAGGTTTTAAATGACGGTATTTCTTATAATTAAAAATTCTGCATCTACTGCCATTGTCTTAAGCTGCACATTTCTTTGATTATTCCAGTTCGCATTATTTTGTCCTCGAAGAATGTATTTTACTGTAATTTAACCATTGAGTAACGAGTAACATTTTCTGAGCCATGTATGTCATCTCAATTTATTTCCGAAAGGGTTCCAACATTGCATCATAAAAATATGTAAGAATTATAGCACTATTAGTTGTATCACTAATTCCAGAGAAAATGATGTTGACAATCTGAAAGAGTAAAAACTAAGAGGAAGCATTTAACCGGGGGAGGGGGGTGGGGAAATTAGGCTGAATAAATGGAGAAATAGAAGTCATATGCAAAGAGGGGATTAGGCTGAATAAATGGAGAAATAGAAGTCATATGCAAAGAGGGGATTAGGCTGAATAAATGGAGAGAAGTCATATGCAAAGAGGGGATTAGGCTAGGGTTGCCATCCGTCCCGCTTTTTCCGGATTGTCCCACTTTTTCATCAAAAATTAATTGTCCCGCCTAAGGGTCTGGGGGACAGCAATTTGTCCCGCTTTTTAATCCAGCCAAATGTTTTAACCTACAAATTTTAATATTTTCTTAAATTATTTATTATTGGTTTGAGTTTTGTTACAAATGAAGCTTCTTAGTCCGAAACGTCTATTTGTAGAGTCCTGCGCTATCGCTGTTTAATAATAAAGTTTGAAGATACAACTCATAAATTTGAGAATATCCAGCACAAAATTGTTAGTGCGGAAGGCGGTATTATTTAAAAATTTACAAAAGATGACGTCTTCGGCTTCGCGAGGCGCCGAGCCTTACTCTACCCATCTCACCGCCGCTCACGTGATCTGTGCCTACGTGACAATCTGCATGCTTTTGTCCTTGTCGTATTCCTGTAGGCGCTAATAATTCATTCAACAACATCGCGCCATCCTCACCAGCAGCAAGAAGAAATTTTGGCTTCATTCTTTCTTTATGTGTTGGAGGCTGGAGGTTGCTTCCAGGAATCCAGTCTGTTGTTACCGGTGGTTGTGAAATATTAAATTTGTTCATTTTTAATTGAGCATTCTAATTTTGTGAAATCTTTTTTTGGTTTTATTTTTATTTGGAAATGCCGAAGAGAAAGTGTTTTTTCCAAGAAAACTATTCGGAAGAATGGTCTTTCATAAAACAAGGTAGAAGTGAGAATGAAGCAGAATGCAAAATATGTCAATGTTACATTTCTATCGCGCATGGTGGGAGAACTGACATAACAAAACATATAGGAAGTGTAAAACACAAATCTAGAATGTATTCTGCAAACACTTCACGTACTATGGACAATTATTTTTTGACTAAATCGTCAGAGCAAGGTAAATTAGTGGCAGCGACAGAACTGACAATGTGTTATCATATTGTAAAACATCATATGTCTTTCAAGTCAATGGACTGCATAACTAAGCTAAACTCAAAACTGTTTAAAGATTCTCAAACTGCACAAAATGTGGAGCTCGGAAGAACTAAAACAACAGCAATAGTAAAGTCAGTATTAGCACCTGACACTACGAGGCAATTGTGTAATGAACTTGCTGGTGTACACTACTTTGGTATTGCTGGTACAGGTATTAGAATTATAATGTAATAATAATTAGTCTATGTGTGTGCTATCTCTGACTTTTCCTATGGCTATTATGCTTTACATGATGTGTCCCGCTTTCGCGTCTAAAAAAGTACCATTTGTCCCGCTTTCTGCTTCGAAGGTTCTGGCAACCCTAGATTAGGCTGAATAAATGGAGAAATAGAAGTCATATGCAAAGAGGGGATTAGGCTGAATAAATGGAGAAATAGAAGTCATGTGCAAAGAGGGGATTAGGCTGAGTAAATGGAGAAATAGAAGTCATATGCAAAGAGGGGATTAGGCTGAATAAATGGAGAAATAGAAGTCATATGCAACGAATAATCAACATCATATCAACATTGACCTGTCTGTAAGAGCGACTAATGAGGTAAGGGAGTACCAATCTCAAAGAGGTCAAACTAGAGTCCATGCTGAAAAGCACTATACTGGTAAATAAATATAATAAATACACAATACTGTCCAGTAAGGAAATTATACGGACTGCCGGCATATCCGCCGCAGCCGATGCGCATATGGCAATGCATAGGAGGGACGCCAAAATATAAATAAATTTAGCTATATAAAGGGGACATAGTTGATTGTCCAGGCTGTCCTAATTTCTAGTATCGGCTCTAGTACTGTCCACGATCCTAATAAAATCTGACTTTAGAAGTAACCACCTTTAAATATATCAATTCCAATATATGCAACGAACGCTGATGTGTCGAAATTAAGAAAATTAAAACTCGAAATAGTAATAATTGCATGACAACGTTGAACGTAAGATATAAAAGTAAAATTAGTATCTTAAGATCAAACTATACAAATCACTAATACTATCTATTCTTAAATATGGATGTAGAATTCCTATTAAAATTTTATACTCGACGCTTTACAGCTTGACACTCCGTGAAAATAAATAACGAATGACGCTGACGCTTGAATACGCATGATATAGTCGTCCGCTACACATGTTTTTTGACGCTTGCATATGCATGGTATGGTCGTCTGTTACACATGAGTTTTGAACATGGAATGAATTATTTGTCAATACAAAATAACCAAGCTGCAGGTAAGAATAAGCACTGTTTACAGCGGTGAAATTGTGAGATTACCTTATGTAACATGATACCATTCACTTTCAAAGATTAGTCTATCCTGCAGGAGTTGACATTGATGAAACTGAGGGTACCTTATGTAACAAGATACCATTTACTTTCAAAGATTAGTCTGCACATTTTGATTACTTCTGTGTGTTTCGTTGGTTGGCCGTAACTAATTTTGACATGCGACTCCAAGTATATAAATAGCACGATCGGGCTCCAGTACGGACCTGTGGACGACCTAGAAGGCTGATTTTGATTATTTCCGTGTATTTCATTGGTCGGCCTTAGCTATTTTTTGGCGGGTGACTCCAAGTATATAAACAGTGATCAACGAATAGCAAGACACTAATAAAAAACGTAACGAATGACGGCTTGTTTAATTTCTACAGTTAGGTCTTCTATACTGGAGATGGTCGCGAGAAATAGTGACAAATGAAAAGTCCGGCCATCATAAAACAAAAGGTCATGGGAGAGAAACATCACGTGTTGAACAGGTTAACATCTAGCAAAGTGCACCATCAAAGCGAGTGATATAGGATGATGGATGCACGTTGCAGCCAACATACGTCGCTGAGACGGCACTTGATAATGATTACGAGAGCAATTTATATGACACGTATACTGACTTTTCATTCTGTTGACTAAAAGAGCCAGAAGAATATAATTTTATGCACATAAGAGAGCTGACTTTACTGGCACACAATTCGTGTATATTGTCCTTTAATGCTGGATGGCTTATGTTCAAATATTGTTCCAAACGAACAGGTCAGGTCGCATGCATGATTACTTAGCAACAACAAACAAGATGACATATTACGCACTTTTGCCTTGCGTTATTTTCAAGAAATGTAAATTCGTACTGCATATAATCATTCTTGAACAATCTCTTCTTTAATGTAGACAATGCAATCCATATAATGGAAATGTACACAATTATAAACATAAAAACAACAGAAAAATATTTTCACTTTTTAATGTAGAATATAAATTCGCATACAATTCTGGGAAACTACAGGCCAAACTGGGCACAAGTTCAGGAGGTGCATGCTCTTTTGTCAGTACAAGATTTTCATAAGGAAAATATAAGTAAATAGACAAATTAATTTGTATTTGAATGAATAGTTTAAGAGTTTCACTTTCATTTTCTTGAATATATTTTGTGTAATATGCTTATATTTTCAAATAAAAAGAAATTATGTTTGCACTAAATTCCAGGTCTATCCGCTACCCCAGGTTTGGGTACCACTGGGCCACACAGAAGCAAAATATAAACGGTGGAAGAAGAAAGCTGCAATTCTAATAGTATTACAGATAGTCAAGGTAAAAAAAAAAGACTTAAGAAACGTAGAAGTGTGACTTCACTGAACTCGGATTTCGCCATGTGTACTATGTCCTCTCAAAGAAGCGACACGTTTCCTACTGAGAACACTTAGAGTCAAGTTCATATCCCCAGGGATTTCGAAGAAATTAACTTCTATGGAATAAATCACGACCTGGGATCGAACCAACGACCACTTGAACACACAGCAAATGGCTTAACCACAGTGTCCAAACGAAACGGAACTAAAAGAAAAAAAATTGCAAAGCCAAAACTTATTTCGATTGACCAATCAGTCTATGAAAGATAAATACTTTATTACACGGTGTAAGCATAATATACTCAATGAATAGCTGCTAACAACTAAATATAGCAAATATTTTATTTCATGAGATGGAAATCAAATAATAAAGAAGACATGGACATAGAGATGGAAACAATTTTTAAGAGAATTGTTAGTGATGTATTCAGCAGGACGTAGCAATCAAGCCTCCATTTTGAAGGCTGTAGTTGTTTTCTAGGCAAATATAGATACATTCTGAAGGTTGTTAATTGTATTCTGAACTATCCAGATGCACTATTCGTCGCAATGTGGATTTAACATAACTTAGCCGCATGAGACGTATGCAGTAGGTGTCACTCCACCACATCAGAGTCAGACATTTCAAGACGTAAGGAATGCCATTTACAAAATAAGGAGCATTCTCAATGTCTCAGAAACGTGACTAGTAGAGGTTGGCGCATCAAGAGAGAATCCAGTACATTCTCTATGTGTCAGAAAATGGACGAGTAATGGTTGGCTCATCAAGAGAGAATCAAGTACATTCTCAATGTCTCAGAAACGTGACTAGCAATGGTTGGCTCATCAAGAGAGAATCCAGTACATTCTCTATGTGTCACAAACTGGACGAGTAATGGTTGGCTCATCAAGAGAGAATCCAGTACATTCTCAATGTCTCAGAAACGTGACTAGTAATGGTTGGCTCATCAAGAGAGAATCCAGTACATTCTCTATGTGTCACAAACTGGACGAGTAATGGTTGGCTCATCAAGAGAGAATCCAGTACATTCTCAATGTCTCAGAAACGTGACTAGTAATGGTTGGCTCATCAAGAGAGAATCCAGTACATTCTCTATGTGTCAGAAACTAGACGAGTAATGGTTGGCTCATCAAGAGAGAATCCATTACATTCTCAATGTCTCAGAAACGTGACTAGTAGTGGTTGGCTCATCAAGAGAGAATCCATTACATTCTCAATGTCTCAGAAACGTGACTAGTAGTGGTTGGCTCATCAAGAGAGAATCCAGTACATTCTCTATGTGTCAGAAACTGGACGAGTAATCGTTGGCCAATCAAGAGAATCAATGTTGCTCCTCTGACAACGGCAATATGAGTTATGAACCAGCGACTTCCCATAAGTGCTCAGCTTTCTAGTCCGTGGTTGACGAGATACCGTCTGACTAACATCGCCTACTAGACATTCTCAATAGGGATGACGTCATTTCTCGAGCTTTGCAGTGCTTGAGCCCTGGTACCATATTTCCTGGTGTCTATGTCAACCACGGGAGCAGTTTTTATTTCAAACCACGAATAACGAGTGAATTCTAAACCCAGGTCTGCTGATCAGGGGGAGAATGACTTCACTACACTTCCGCAACTTCTCTGAAAACATATGATATTGGATGACGCTCTGCCTAAACTGTTTCATGTATTGAAAGAATAATGTGAATTTTGAGCATATTTTTGAGTTCTTCAGCCCCGCAATATATCCCGGATAAATCTTTTGGAAACCAAAAGGCAAATCATAAATTCAATCTTCATCCCAACACTGTGTTATCAATGTCAGACATGGACATTAATTAAAGAACAAGAGAGAAATCTTACTACGTGTGAAATGAGATGTCTAAGAAAAGCAGCAAATAGAACAAGTCATGTGAGGAATGAAGAGATGACAATAACTGTTGGAGTAACGTCTGTGATCAAATATATTTATAAACAGATAACGAAATGGTTTCACCACTTAATGAGAATGAACACTTATTAGCCAGCGGCAAGAGCATACATGAAAATGGAGGAAACAGCAAGATGCAGAGGAATACCAAGAAGAAGGTGGATTGAAAGACCATGATTCTGAGACGTCACAAATATTACTTCGTTATTTTCATAAAAAATACCAGAACATATTTTGGGCACAAAGAATAGGTTAGATAATTTTTTTTTTAAATGTTCCAGGAAATATTTAAAAAAAATAAAATATTAATGGATACCAGGATATTTATCATCATTCAGCGATATGAAATCAATTCATTCATCTCTTTATTGAGCAATTTTTTTCACTCATCAAAGGAATTTGTGTCATTCATTTCATCTTCATTCTTCTTTTCAGTCTCTATTGGTCGACATCTTTTTCTGTCCCCTACATTCGACCAAACTGATGAAGCCCACAGATTTAAGCTGGATGACTTATCGAGCGCAATCAATATCATGAATACGTCGAAAATGATAGTTGTTGTACTTTTTTTTTCCTTCAATATATTCACCAAAAGAACAACACATTTTTCATTTGAAGTAGCCTCGAATATGGCAGTAAGGTCAGTCAAAAATATAACATCTGCAAAATCAGCCAACAAGTCGAATTAATGATAGAAATATTCGTAGACATAAGAACACACATGCTATACATAAATATTAACATAATTAGTATATTATGTACAAATAAATTCATAGCAATATGCAACTACCATATCAAATACATAAACTAGCATAAGAAATTCATTATATGAAATATCATAATAAATCTAGCAATAATCGAAGCAATTATGACACATAGTCTTTCAATTATTGTAACATTGACCATAACAATTGTGTCAACAAGAAATAACATTAACTGTATCATCTATCACAGGAACTGTCATAGTACTCGTGATAGAAGATAGCTAAATAACCATACAACAGTTAAGAGTTGTCAGATAAAAGTTTGCAATGTCACACTTTAGTGACCAGATGTCAGATTTGTTCACATGCAACTTTTCTATATGGAATTCTATAGCAGGAATTCATTTGTGTTGTGCACTCTTCTCACACAGAAACATGAAAATTTAACATTCAGATATTAGTTTATTTACATCCGATTTTGAACAACAGTAATACTTAAACTGCGGACCATTCGGAACCTCCTCTGCAGGGTGCTGATGCGACAGCCATGTACTTAATGCATCCGCCGGGCTTTATGTGTGATTTCTGAGATGGTAGAGCTTCAGAAGTCAATGCTATTTGGGAGTCGGTGTTGTTTAAAGAGTCTTTACTATTGCTGTCTCTGACGCCGAGTCTATTTGAACTTTGCGAATGATAGCTACTATGTATCAGTGGTACTACCGTGCTACCATTGGTATCGCTGTGAAAAAGACAAGTTGTGGTGCTTGTGGTGACTAGTTGACGTTTCTGGTTGTTGTATAAGTGATTACGGCTGTCAGTGTTGCCGCCCTGAGAACTGCTACAGCTATCTCCGCATACCACATAGTTACGGATGTTTGGTGTCACTCCATTCAGTTCTATGACATTGTATTGACTCTGACGACGCTGGTCTACGGACAGACTGTAGCTTCTATTGATTCTTCTTAGCTCGTCTTTGTCGAAACAGCAAGAACAAAATATACTCCAAAATTCACTTCTGAATTTACGACTAAAAAGGTAATACGGCACAATGTTAACAGCCGAGTTTAAATAAACAAAGAAATTGGCAACTTCATTGAGGGTAATAATTACTTTATCAGATGTCATTGGCTGGAAGGCATAAATCATTCGTGAAACAAGAGCTGGACCCTGACAGATGAGAAAGATGACGATTACACCGATAAGCATGACGGTAGTGTCATTACGATGCTTTTCTCTAGGGTTGATCTCTTTTCCTTTCAGACGGGACAAATGAACAGCCCGTATGAGAAAAGCGTTGAGAATGACCAGGGTGAGAAAGGGTGTACCACATATAAAAACAAGATACGACCAAGAATGTATGAGCTCACGAAACAGTAAACTGTTCCCCAAAGGGGTAGTGTTGATTCCATAAATGGTGTAGGTCTCGCTTGTGTTTGAAATTAGTACCGTTTCAAGGCTTGTGCGATATTCAAGGAAACGGGGAATGTTAAATATAAGTCCAGCAACATATAAGCATATAATAACCTTCCTTGCCCTGCTCCTTCTACACATTGTTCCAGCTCTGAATGGATGACAAATCATGATGTAACGGTCAACAGTGAAGGCAAGTGTAAGCCAAATGGACGTGACTTGAAACACAACAGCTAATGGGTGAACAACTGGAAATAAAATCACGTGGAAACGGTTGACAGTTTTCGGAATGTCAGGGTGCCTTGTATCATTGATGATAATCAACAGGGTTAGAAACAGCACAAGAGAGTCGCAGAAGGCAAGAGCTGTTAGATACGTATATGTACTAGATCGCATGGATCTCCTTGTTAGCACAGCTATTGACAAGGCGTTGGAGATGGTACCAAGGCAGCACACGATGCTCCCGCCAATACCCATGACGTAATACGAGAGTGTTTCTATGTATTCCGCAGTCTCAGAAGACGAGTCGCCCATGGATCGGAACACCTGAGCAAATTCGTCCAAATTATCAGAATCGTTGCCTGTCTGAGAGATAAACCCTAACTGTGGGTAGTTATCAAACTGTGTTGCCATGATATCGATCGTTCGGGTTATCCGGTTCATGCCATTCATCAAAGCACTCCTGATCTGTCGCCAGCAAGACAAATGCACGTATTCATCATCATGATGCACACTTTAGAAGCTGACCTGACCTCAAATCTTGACTGGGATAAACCTGAAAATACAAATGTCAACAGTGTTATTATACAAGGTATACCACACACACCTCAAATGTAGAAACCATAATATTTTAACGCTTAAGTAACAGTGAATAAACAAATATATTACAAATACATACCACTACTAATAAAAAAAAATATAAAATAAATAAAGACAGAAATGGCTGACGTCTCGATCAAAGATTATTGTATGAACGAACATATTAGAAAAACGAATACAGAAAAAATAAGTTAAAAATGTTAAAACAATAAAAAAAATAAATCCGTATAGCGGACCTACGAATAACTAGCGGAATTTGTGTAGTATGTTCAAGAAAAATAGCTTGGGCATCATACATGAATTGCGCACAATGAAGAAAAGTAGAAAACTAAGATAAGAAACTATAGTAATATCTAATCGTTAAATTGTTCATCCATATTTATTTTATTATACCTGTTTTTATCCTACTTTTCTTCTTCTTCTTCTTCTTCTGCGTTCGTTCTCAAACTCCTGCAGATTAGCAGGATGTAGCCCGGAGAACGGAATGCGTTGTGTCATGGTTTACAGCATTGCTGATATATCTGCGCCTTTCGGCCTGACACATCCGACTTCAGCACTTACCCTATATGGGATGGGACAGCCAACTCCATCCCATAACTCCATCCTCATTTTTATTAGTAGTGTTAGGTATTCGTAACACAAATTTAAATTCCCTATTATCACTTTGGTATTTGCGTTCCTATGGTCCATATCTGATTGTTGGATCTTCTCAAATTTCGAATTCTAGACAACAAAGGAGTATCCAAACTGTTGCGCTTTCAGTCAGACTATTCAAAATTCTGCAATAATTCTATGCAGTAATCCAGGCAATTAGGGTGGCAACTGAAAAACTGCTAACTCCAACACATGACCCACAGCCAGTGGTATTCCTGTCAGATGTAAGGTCAATGCTTCAGACTCTCCAGTCTAGGACACTAACAGACTTACAAAAACTACTTAATAAACTGTCTTACTAGTATAGGGTAACTATGCTGTTGATACTCTCTTACTGTGGAATACCAGGAAATGAAAATGCAGACTAACTGGCTAAGGAAAGTTCTGCCGAAGACCAACCAGATGTAACAATCACACACCATCAGAAAAAAACAGATGATCAAGTCAATAAGAATGCCAGAAACACAACCACACAATGATTATCACATTATGAACAGATTAGAACAAGTTGTAATTCTACGTCTCAGAAAGGGGCGCAACAGACTACGCAATAACATATACACAAAATTCAAGATTGGCAACACGGCCATGTCTACATGTGGACAGGCAGCACAGAGTGCGAAACATATATGTCAAGAGTGTTCAGAGTACGAAACGCTGAGGCAGACATATTGGCCAGAGGAAACAATACTGGAATCAAAGCTCTATGGGACACTGTGTGAACTACAAAAGACAGTGAATTTTATTCAGGAGACTTAATTACAGATATAGACATGTTTCAAGTGAATAAATGAAGAAGTAATCAGACTATTTTATTTATATAAACTTCTATAACACTTCATGCTTTTTGGAAGTGTGGTTTAAATAAGTGGATATGAACCTTTTCGCCTGCTAGTGGTTCACTTTAAAAAAAATCCCTGATATCAAATGTTTTTTTTTAAATAACAAAAAAATGGAATTCGACTTATTTTTCTATCCCGAACTGTGCTTATTGTTTAAAAAAAAAATATCTTAAAATATCTTTTTAAAAATATCATATTTTAATATGCAGTTATATAAACCTAACCGGAGCCAAGTGGCCTATAAGTATACCACAGTGTCGATCTGATGGCACACGAAGGGGAAAAATGAACATACCTTTGTGGGAGTGGGCCACATAAATGTCACCTAATGGTTTATACACAATAAATTATAAACCATTCAGGTGGCACTTATGTGGCCCACTCCTTGCTGTCTTTACCTCCCCTAATTCATGCGTCAGGTACTCATTTACAGCTGAGTCGACTGAAGGAGTGGTCATGTCAAGTGAGAAATCCCAACCGGAATTTCTTTTACGTTAGAATACGTTGCATTATATTTATGAGTACGTTAGAGACATCTATTTATGAATACGTTAGAGATATCTATTTATGAATACGTTAGAGATATCTATTTATGAATACATTAGAGATATCTATTTATGAATACGTTAGAGATATCTATTTATGAATACGTTAGAGATATATATTTATGAATACATTAGAGATATCTATTTATGAATACATTAGAGATATCTATTTATGAATACGTTAGAGATATCTATTTATGAATACGTTAGAGATATCTATTTATGAATACGTTAGAGATATCTATTTATGAATACGTTAGAGATATCTATTTATGAATACGTTAGAGATATCTATTTATGAATACATTAGAGATATCTATTTATGAATACATTAGAGATATCTATTTATGAATACATTAGAGATATCTATTTATGAATACATTAGATATATCTATTTATGAATACATTAGAGATATCTATTTATGAATACGCGTGTTAGACATATTTATGCATACGTTAGCGTCGTTTATCTTAATGATACGTTACAGATATCTTTTAGCTGTGAACACACTACAAACATGTATTAATACAAAGAACCAACCGACGTTGGATGTGTGAGAGCATTGATGCAAATAAAACAGCGCCACCTCACATTTTCCGTTCTTTGGACTACATTCTGTTGGAAATCTAGTAGGATCATTGATCTGATATAAGAGAGATCCCCTGGAAGTCCAACCAAAGACAAAATAATACAAAGAGACATGCCATATTGCATGAATAAAGCATGCACACGTTTTATTAATGAGATCAACTCAGGTACGCGCCAGGCAGCAGAGCACAACACATTTATCTGAACCAATCACTCTTGACTAAATGTACACTCTTTAGAACTTATTTATAGTGTATTATATATTCCTTACAAAAATATTTTCCTATATTTCATTTGATCTCAAGTTGTTCAAGGACATTGTCTAATGTATGCAATTTTTGCCATAAATGATTCCTGTTTTTCAGTAAATAATCTTATAACCAAAGAACGACATATTCTCAATAATAATCTGATGCCGCAGACATCAAACACGTTGCAACAAGATATTTATTTGTTTGCTTTATTTTGAGTTTAAACAATTGTATCAATGCGCCATACATAAATCATAGAAATGAGAGAAAAACCAAACAAATGTTGACGTCATTTTCGACAGACAATGAAATGTGCAAGTCTGCAGTGTTTCAAACGTACACGCTGACGGGCTAGTTTCAAACAATGCACACAAGAAGGTGGTATATTATTATGGGTGTAGATATAAATGGGGGATTGTGTGAACTATCAGCTAACAACCACGAGCAACAAGTCTGGTTTTGTTATTGATATCTGCACACTCGTACCCGCATTCTTTTTCTATCCACACTACCACCAATCTAAAATACACATATTTACCGCCTCAACGAATAGCGAGACAATCATCAAAACGTAACGAATGAAGGCGTGTTTACTTTCTGCAGTTAGGTCCCCTATACTGGCGAAGGTCGCGATAAATGGTGACAAATGAAAACCCGGCCA
Organism: Meghimatium bilineatum; assembly: GCA_034231615.1. Lineage (NCBI taxonomy): Eukaryota > Metazoa > Mollusca > Gastropoda > Stylommatophora > Philomycidae > Meghimatium > Meghimatium bilineatum. Next base: position 34,449,655 of record CM067317.1, on the reverse strand, counting down.
TCATTAAAAAAAAAAGACGTGGAAAGGAAACATCACGTGTTGTACAGGTTAACATCTAGTAGAGTGCACCACCAAAGCGAGACATAGGATGATGGAGGTCCGTTGCAGTCATTCAACGTCCGTTATGGATATCTCATATTAATGGCATGGATTGTTTAATGAGAGAGAGAGCGCGACGGAGAGAGAGAGAGAGAGACACGGACGGAGAGACAGAAAGACACAGACAGACACACACAGACAGACACACATAGACACACACATAGAGACATACAGACAGAGAAACACAGACATAAAGACAGAGACACACAGAAAGGCAGACACACAGATAGAGACAAACAGACACACATACACAGACAGACATAGACAAACACACGCACACACAGATATATATATATATATATATATATATATGCAATTAAACCATTCATGCCAGTAATAGGAGCTGTCTATAGACTAGATCAGGGGTTCCCAAACATTTTAAAGCCATGGCGCCTTTAACGTTCAGATTATTTCCGTCGGCGTCCTTAATATGAAGCAAAACTTATATTTTTCAATAAATTTTTTATTTAAGCTTTGCAGCATCTCTTCTACACAATTATAGACCCCCTCTCAGTAGAAGATTCCTTCAATAGGCACTAAGCCGAAAGCTGAAGTCTCCTGGGTATGAAAGAAAGCTCAGAAAATATACCCCACTGCACACAAGAAGTAAGAGCTAATCGCTCGCAAATTCAGGGGGTTCTCAAACAATCAAACCGCTTGTGGGAGCTCTGAAGATCTTACCAGTGCTCGACCAGACCAAATTCTATGCAACAAGCTCATTAGTAGATCGCGTGCCTATATATTTATTTGACATCTCCCTGGATAGGATATGCTACCAAGGGCATATATCTATATATTTCTACTTCTCCGTCCATATAACCATCCATCTCTATCTCCCTCCAATTCGTCTATCCAATCATCCCTCCGTCCATATAACCATCCATCTCTATCTCCCTCCAATTCGTCTATCCAATCATCCCTCCGTCCATATAACCATCTCTATCTCCCTCCAATTCGTCTATCCAATCATCCCTCCGTCCATATAACCATCTCTATCTCCCTCCAATTCGTCTATCCAATCATCCCTCCGTCCATATAACCATCTCTATCTCCCTCCAATTCGTCTATCCAATCATCCCTCCGTCCATATAACCATCCATCTCTATCTCCCTCCAATTCGTCTATCCAATCATCACTCCGTCCATATAACCATCTCTATCTCCCTCCAATTCGTCTATCCAATCATCCCTCCGTCCATATAACCATCCATCTCTATCTCCCTCCAATTCGTCTATCCAATCATCCCTCCGCCCATATAACCATCCATCTCTATCTCCCTCCAATTCGTCTATCCAATCATCCCTCCATCCATATAACCATCCATCTCTATCTCCCTCCAATTCGTCTATCCAATCATCCCTCCGTCCATATAACCATCCATCTCTATCTCCCTCCAATTCGTCTATCCAATCATCCCTTCGTCCATCCATCCAATCTTCTAGATCATAGTGTTTTAAGAGATCGACGTTCCTCAGTAGCCAGAGTCACAGTTGAATATACTGGACAGTACCGACTCGAGAACTGAACTCAGAACAATTCCATACGTTGACAATATTCACTGTGGCACCTGACCATGCAGGTGTTACGGTTAACGAGATAACGTCAGTCGGACGACTGCTATAAACGTTTCCAGCGGCAAAACATGGACTGGATGCCCTAATGAATTTCTAAATAGAAAATACATAAGAAGTTAATGAGGGTGATGGTTCCATTTCCCATGTTCAGAATAAATCATCTGAGTTTCAGATCTGGTTACATAAGAAGTTAATGAGTGTCATGGTTCCTTTCCCATGTTCAGAATAAATCATCTGAGTTTCAGATCTGGTTATATAAGAAATTAGCGACATTGTGGATTTAAAACAAAAGTTAACCAACAAAGATCTGCAGTTTGTCTGTTGTGTAATTGAGGCGTGACTCAGAGGGGAACACATGTCCTAACACTAACAACCGATATAATCAAACTGTACACACATTACACACACTATTAAATCCTACAGGGTCATTAAATAGACTGAATTTGCACTATTCAGTGCGTTTACTGAATAGCTAGAATATAAAGTATATATAAAATCGCAGCGCATTCACTTACAATGCTGGTGTCATTACATAACATGAATTGTATTTAGTTGACCTAAACACACCCTCCCATATGTGGGTATATAGGAGAATAGGGAGAACATCGTGGAAAGAGAAGAAAACAAATCAAGAGGTGTTAAAAACCACTTAATATGAAGAAAGAACTACTAAGAGAAATAAAGATCAGACAAATAAAATATTTTGGACACATTAAAAGACATGACACCTTATTGAAGACCTGACTTGAGGTAAAGTCAAAGGGAAGCTAACAAGAAGTAGGCAGAAATTTAAGTGGGAGAGCAACATCACACGATGGACAGATTACAGTCTAGCAGAGTGTACCACCAAGACAAGAGACAGGGGATGTTGGAGATCCGTTGCAGCCAATCTTCGTTGCCGAGACGGCACTTGATAATGATGATGAGTTCAGACATGTGCCAATTCATTGACGCAAAAATATTAATGAAACACTAATGCTCATGCGAATAGTGTTGTGGGTAATGTGGCTCGTAGCACAACGTTATTTCTTAGTCAGCTCATGAGAGCATGCATCTATAGTCCGTTCAGAATCGTTTGCCGAGATGTTATGATTTATAATTCAAAAAGTTCTTGATGATTTCACATGAATTTTGGCATACGTTGTTAAAATGTCCATGTCGCGAAAACATATGTGTTACTTGATGTCTAGCTGTAACGGTTATTTGAAAGCGGCGAATTCTTTTGATGTTTGCCCATGTAAATATTATTTCGACCATAAACAAAATATTTTACAGTAATCTAGTGCAATGATGACCCATAGGCGTGTCCACAATATTTTACATGGTGGCAGGTGTAAAAAAAATTTAAAATATATCTTTTGTTCGTAGAGTCAATTTGATATTGTTCCATGCTCTTGGTGTGAGTTTCACAAATGTTGTCGCTGCCTTTGAAATAAGTACATATATTTCTTCATGTAAGGAAATTTTGTCTGTAATAGTTGATCCAAGATATCTGAACTTCTGTATTGAATCAAGCGGGCTAATTTTTATAAGTAATGGTTGATGGTTTGCTTATAACATTTTTTTGAATTGCTTGGGTGGTATTGAGCAATGAAATGTTTTACAAATCAACTTGTAAATTTTGCAAATCAAACTTTTTTTAGTGTAGACTTAATCAGAGTAATGATCATTCATAATCAGACGAGTCAAATAGGTCGATTACTGTTTTCGGCTGAACAAACAACAAACCTTCCTTTTTCCAATATTCCTCTTCTTGGCGTAACACATGATCCTCACATTTCACCCAGTAGTCTTTATGTATATTTGATAGAGCCTGATTTGTAAGTCTCAATATCACATAATTTGAAAGTTGTATTTGTAGATGCTACGTGTCCTTTAACTTTTGCCCAAATTAGCTCTATAGGATTTAAGTGTGCATGATATGGAGGTAGTCTCAAACATCTATGACCATGTTCTTCAATTAACTTGTCTATTTTAAATATCTTTGTTCGTTGTGTCTGTTTTACAAGGTTAAGCAATTCGGGTTTCAAGTACCTGTCGGTAAATGGTATGTGTTCTTTTATGAGCCACGTTTTGATTGCATCTTTTGTACTTGATGATGTTGGGATTCTATCTTCTACGTTCACTACGTTATGGTATGAAGCATTGTCCATTATCAGACAAGAAGGTCTATCTAATATTGGAAGAATACTTTTTTCGATCCAGTCTTCGAATATGTGCCCATTCATTTCGGAGTGGTAGTCTCTATTGTCAATGGATTTTGAAATGAAAATTAGATGAGCATTCTGCAACAACCCATTATGTCTGCTACCTGCATGTGCAACTATCAAACGTTGCCCTTTACTACTTGGTACTGATCTTTTAATACTTCCATCTGCTAACTGCCATTCCTTTTCATTTGTATGATGAGCGTTGATCCAAGTTTCATCTAAATACACAATATCATAACCATTCTCGCGCATTCCCTTCACGTAAATACTTGCTTCTAAGAGCTACCAGATGTGGCTTTTCACAAATAATGTTTTTTCCACCAGCATACTTTCTAAAGGTGAAGCCTGCATTTCTTACAGTTTTCCATAATAAAGTTTTTGATATTTCAATGTCGTTATTAGTTTTCAGCCAAATCTTCAACTTTCTAAGTGTCACTTCTTCGTTTTTATCAAACATTCTACATATTTCTCTTTTTACTAGGTCCTTATCGAAACTGTCTATCTTTTCTTTCCTTCCTTGCTTTCGTGAATTTGTTGGCAATAAATATCCGCTTGCTTCCACTATTCGATCAAATGAACGTTTACACAAACCTAAAATATGCATTGTTCTCTTCTCAGGATTTGATAAAGAACAATAAAGATGTCCCTTTTTACGCTCTCTGCAGAAGTATTGATAAATCTTTATAGCAATGTTATGCTCAGTAAAATATTTCGCTTTCAGATTCATTCTCACATAGACTTGCAGAAGGTAATATGCTTAGTGCCGCCTACATTCTGTAAATATTGAGACGTGCCTCTGACTTGTGACTTGAAATCGAGTCAATATCCGTTTTTGATTTCACATAATTCTAAGTTCAGGAAAAATAATATTTGGTGCTAAACGGGAATTTCCATATGTAACATTGCTTTATACAAATGTACAGTGGAAACAACTACTTTTAGAACGGTGCACATTCTACCGTGAGGGTCATGCCTTTATATTTAATAATCAGATGTGAGATGTAAGCATCTACATAATCCAGCGGTTGTTTATAATTTAGATTAACTTTTTTTTAATATAGGTTAAATAAGGTATCTTTGATACTGGATCACATTTCTTTGATAAAAAAATATTTCTATAGCGACATTATTATTCTAAACCTAACTTCAAATGATCAATCCAAATGAACAATACGTTTTTGATAAAAATAATTTAACATCTCGGCAAACGATTCTGAACGGACTATAACACCAATCAGCAGTCACGCAGTGGGCCATGAAAATACACTACTTTAAATAACGTCATATTGAGCACATATCAACTTTACAAATATCCCACAGCTCTTTTTGTGCTGGTATCGTTAAAAAAAAGTGGTTTCAGAACACGAACACTAAGAGGTAAACAGTTGTCTCCATTCGTGAAGACAATGTTCTTGCTAGAAGCCATGATTGGTCAGCTAACATTAATGATCTTATCAGAATCCAGGATGGTCAACTGACACTCGTGATCTTGTTAAACCTCAGTAGTGGTCGGTCAACTGACACTCGTGATCTTGTTAAACCTCAGTAGTGGTCGGTCAACTGACACTCGTGATCTTGTTAAAACTCAGTAGTGGTCGGTCAACTGACACTCGTGATCTTATCAAAACTCAGTAGTGGACAACTAATAATAATCTTGTCAGAAACATACGATATTGTAACACATTGTGTAAGTTGTTCTAACAAGCAGACAATGTGAACAGTCTAGAAATGAGATCATGACGACTCTAAGAACATTATAGTCAAGCAAAATGAATTAAACAGGTTACTAAAACACTTACCTTGCCTATTAATAAAAAATATATAAAAAAGTATATATACAAAAACATACAATAAAACTAAACAGGACAATTCTCCACGTATCGGCTCAAATTGAACCTTTTTAAAGAGACAAACAACAGAAAACAACAAAATAAAAAACAAAATAGATGACTAGATTTCATCAAGCCCCGTCTCCATAATGCAGGGATGGCAACGCATCTAGTAAAAGAGAAAATGAGTGCAATCATTATAAACAAACCGAAAGTGGGAAATTGGAGGCACTATAGATGTAGTTGGGATGTTTATAATGAGTGCAAGAATAATAAAAGAAAAAGATAAGAAAAATACCCCTTTTGTCACTTTATCAGACAGGCAGGTTTTAAGAACATAGTCACAACAGGCACGACTGAAGGGAACAGAGACAGATGGGGACGTGAGAAAATATTCATGTGACAACCTAGCAAGGCTTGGAAACAACGATCCTGATAACAATACTGTGAACAGAGAACCATGGTCACCTACGCCAACCAGAATGGCATATGATAATGATAGATGAGTAATGATGAGGTTGTGTGGTGAGTGGGTTTGGGGAAGGAAGGATACAAGAATCATCATTTGAAAACGCATGGAATGAATGTGAAACCAAATATAGACATAAACATATATATAAAACCAAACCTAAACATACATAGAAATGTATACACACACCAAGAGTTAAATAAATATATAACAAAATGGACACAGATATGTGAAGGATACCCGCACAAAATGCACAGGTATGTAAATGTATCCACACATAGGAAAGGGCTCACACCAGAATAGGCATACATATTGACACAGAATGGAGATACGTGCATTAACATAAACAAGCGCTCATATATATATATATATATAATATATATATATATATATATATATATATATATATATATATATATATATATATATATATATATATATATATATATATATATATATATATATATATATATATATATATATATACATAAATATGAACATGCATCCACATAAACACTTTCTCACATAAATTAAAACAATAACATGAACATTCGTACACATAGAAATATATACATATATTAATGTAAATATAAACGTTCGTTCACATAAAGATAATGCTATAACAACTGCATATGTATACATACAAATGTGTGGCCCAAAGTAATTGTGTGGATACATAGAACCATGTAAAACAAAATGCATATACAAATAACTATACATGTGTGGGAACCCATCGAAGAGACAACTTCAATAACAACGAGGAAATTAAAATCTAAATATGTGAATTATTTAACAATAACAAAATGGCAGAGTACAAAATAATCACATATGGACATACACAAACGAAAGAAGACATAAAGGAATTATATAGAAGTACGGCAAACACAAATAATTACAAGAATCAGTGCAATACTGGAGTAGAGGGTATAAAGAAAAGGTGGGTAACTCAAACAAAACGGTGATTAATGTTCATTCCGTGTGGTTGCAAGACTCCCATATGACAAATGAGACGATATTCCAAGGACTGACGTTGCCGGTCACCGGTATAACAACGTAACAAACCGGTTACAGAGACATCAGAGCTACCATGATGTGACGGGCTGTTAAAATGATTAGCCACTGGGGAGTCACGATGATTCGTGGTATCTCTCAAATGTTCGGCGAATCTATCAGCTAAACGTCTACCAGTCTCACCAATATACTTCATATCACAACGCTTACATATGGTAGAGTATGATATGAAGTATATTAGTGAGACTGGTAGACATTTAGCAGATAGATTCGCCGAACATTTGAGAGATACCACGAATCATCGTGACTCCCCAGTGGCTAATCATTTTAACAGCTCGTCACATCATGGTAGCTCTGATGTCTCTGTAACCGGTTTGTTACGTTGTTATACCGGTGACCGGCAACGTCAGTCCTTGGAATATCGTCTCATTTGTCATATGGGAGTCTTGCAACCACACGTAATGAACATTAATCACCGTTTTGTTTGAGTTACCAACCTTTTCTTTATACCCTCTACTCCCGTATTGCACTGATTCTTGTAATTATTTGTCTTTATACACTTTCGTGAGTAATTATTTTTGTGTTTGCCGTACTTCTATATAATTCCTTTATGTCTTCTTTCGTTTGTGTATATCAATATGTGATTATTTTGTACTCTGCCGTTTTGTTATTGTTAAATCATTTACATATTTAGATTTTGATTTCCTCGTTGTTATTGCAGTTGTCTCTTCGATGGGTGCCCACACATGTATAGTTATTTGTATATGCATTTTGTTTTACATGGTTCTATGTATCCACACAATTACTTTGGGCCACACATTTGTATGTATACATATGCAGTTGTTATAGCATTATCTTTATGTAAACGAACGTTTATATTTACATTAATATATGTATATGTTTCTATGTGTACGAATGTTCATGTTATTGTTTTTATTTATGTGAGAAAGTGTTTATGTGGATGCATGTTCATATTTATGTATATATATATATTTATATTTATGTGAGCGCTTGTTTATGTTAATGCACGTATCTCCATTCTGTGTCAATATGTATGCCTATTCTGGTGTGAGCCCTTTCCTATGTGTGGATACATTTACATGCCTGTGTATTTTGTGCGGGTATCCTTCACACATCTGTGTCCATTTTGTTATATATTTATTTCTTAACTCTTGGTGTGTGTATACATTTCTATGTATGTTTAGGTTTGGTTTTATATATATGTTTATGTCTATATTTGGTTTCACATTCATTCCATGCGTTTTCAAATGATGATTCTTCTGGTATCCTTCCTTCCCCAAACCCACTCACCACACAACCTCATCATTACTCATCTATCATTATCATATGCCATTCTGGTTGGCGTAGGTGACCATGGTTCTCTGTTCACAGTATTGTTATCAGGATCGTTGTTTCCAAGCCTTGCTAGGTTGTCACACGAATATTTTCTCACGTCCCCATCTGTCTCTGTTCCCTTCAGTCTTGCCTGTTGTGACTATGTTCTTAAAACCTGCCTGTCTGATAAAGTGACAAAAGGGGTATTTTTCTTATTTTTTTCTTTTATTATTCTTGCACTCATTATAAACATCCCAACTACATTTATAGTGCCTCTAATTTCCCACTTTCGGTATGTTTATAATGAATGCACGCATTTTCTCTTTTACTAGATGCGTTGCAATCCCTGCATTATGGAGACGGGGCATGATGAAATATAGACATCTATTTTGTTTTTTATTTTGTCGTTTTCTGTTGTTTGTCTCGTTAAAAAGGTTCAATTTGAGCCGATACGTGGAGAATTGTCCTGTTTAGTTTTATTGTATGTTTTTTATACATACTTTTTAAAATATATTTTTATTAATAGGCAAGGTAAGTGTTTTAGTAACCTGTTTAATTCATTTTGCTTGACTATTTGTTCATTAGGTTACTGCGGCACCATCCACTTTGTCGGACACCCTCTGACCATTTGGTTATTGATATTTATCTAAGAACATTAATGTTTTACTAGTGTATGTGATGGAAGAGTATTCATTTTACATCAATCGTTTAGAACAGAAACAGGGGGCATGATTTTACTCTGATGTCTATGACTGATTCAAAATAGGAATCCCCATACACACAATGACTATAACTTGGTCTTTTAGCAGCTTCATAAAACAAACAACTTGGATAATCATGAGGGTATGAAGATAACTAGTGTGTGTGTGGGTGGAACTGATTACAAAATAGATGAGATATGCGTGAAGGAAAGAGAGAGACGCACGCACACACATGTATATACACTCGCAACCACACACACACATACATTGATCCATAGCATGCATGCACATATACACAAATAGCAATGCATATATACCACACATACAGTAACAGAAATACATACACATACATTGTCTCCTACATTCGTTCTAAACCCATGCGGATTGGCAGGACATAGAACATAATGTGATGTAACGTGGTTTAGAGCTTGGCTGCAATACCTGCGTCTTTCCGCGTGACACATTCGACACACCAACGTGACTTCTGGGTCCCATGAGACTCTATAGGATGGGACACACGTACATACAGTGGAATATTTCTGTAGCTCTTTCTGTTATAACACATTCCCATAAATACAAGTTTTCAAAATCCCAAATTACATTTATTCTTTATTTGTTTGTACTGTACGTAGCAACTTATTCATGTGGCCTACTTTTCAGAACGTAATCTTTATTGACTGATTTCCTTAAACAAGACTTGCCAACAATGCTCATCCACTTGTGAGACAACAGAATCTGGACATGTTTAAGACATGTTTTATGAACATAACTATAATCTAGCAAACCAAACAGTGTGTAAACATTGTTAGATCTTGTTAGATCGAATGGTGGCTAGGATGTAACAATCACTACTTATTTCTGCAACAGAAATGGAAGTAAGAATCGCTACTGAATCATGGATTGAAACCATATACCAATTGTGGGTAATCTTTCCGGGTCCGCGTTTCGAATTTTTTTTTTTCCCGCGATGGAAAATGACTTTCTGGGCTATGGATCCGTATATGTAGTAGTCTCAAATCAGACCGGCGGTGCTGAAAAAATAAATACCTAGATGGCCATATTTTGTTTACTTCCAATCTGGATAAACAAGTACACACAACAGGATGAAATAACAGCACATTGTAAAATGGGCAACAGAGTGTAATCCATTGATCTTTGTTTACATATATCGCTGGTAACAAATAACACCTGTTACAGAACGCATGAGAGAACGAGATGTGCGCGCGTGTGTGTGTGTGTGTGTGATTACGTAGTACCAGCAGTTTGATAATGTCATTGAACTGCATTGCCCTTGCACACAACAGGATTAATTTGTTATGGACATTATTTCATTCAGATACATCAAATAAGCCAATCCCAATGACAAAACACGGCAGATGGTATGGGAATAATAAACACACTTGGCAGTAGAAAATACTGGTGCTTGTCATCAACAGCTGAAACTGAACAATCAAATTCATCGGATCCTTCAAACTATAATTACCTACAGGATACAAGTGGTCTTATCTAATGCGGACAATTCAGTGAGTGTACGCGTGAATATGCGTACTTAAATCACCAGCCCAAACGTATCCAAACATTCAAAGAATGTATGATGCTTGAATCCAATATAATAACAGCTACCGGATATTAAATTGATTCAATTGCTTCCACGTGTTTCGAAAAGAGAGTATGCGAGTTTTCAAACATTGCTCCCTCGTGACATTCTATTCATACCGCGGACAAACTATATAGAAACAATTTAATAGTTAGACATCATCATCATCAACAGGTAGCATATCATGAACAGGATGTAGCAGTCATCACAACCTTTCTAAACTTCTGTCTATCTTGAGCAGTCTTCCTGCTTCTGTTATTGTCATGTTCACGTGGTTTTTGATGTCTTCCGCCATCTTCTTCTTAGTCTGCATCTTGTTCGTCTCCCTGACATCTTCCCATCCATTATGGTCTTCTCTAGGTAGACAGTCATAGCGTTTGATATCGCCGCAATATTGTAGTTTTCCGTAAAGAAACGGTTTTCGTAGTAAAGAACCATTTTAAGCCAGTTTTCTTTTACATTCATTTCTTTCACGATGGCTACATTGGTGATATTTTTGTTCCATGGTATTCTAAGGTTTTTTCTGTAATATTTTGTTTCAAATGCTGCTATTTTATTTTTCACTTTGTTGGTAATTGTTCAGGATTCACATCCATATATTGTCACTGGGAATATGCAAGCTCTTATGAAATGTTAATTTTGTTGTTTTGCAGCAGCCCAGCCAGCACACACATTACGGTACAAACCATACTTTAGGTTCCATAAGGTATTTACACATCCTCGGGTTCATATGTCACAATGATTTCCTATTGTGTCTCTATCTTTGATTATGTTCACAGCCTCATTTCATATTCAGGAAAAATTGCAAACTATTGCTTTTCTTCCGTACAAGTGATGATTTTTCCTTCTGTACCAATGATGATTGTTTTCACCGCTGACCCCCAACTTTACTTAATCGCCTCTTACGACATTCCGGAAAAGAAGAATGCCATACACACTTAACTAAAAGTTAATGTCCTAGTTTCTCGCAAAGAGACATTAAGCGTGAACACAACAAAACTTTGAACCACATATATAACTGCATTACAACACGAACATCAAACATCATAGCAGAGAAAACAACACGAACATCATAGCAGAGAGAACAACACGAACATCATAGCAGAGAGAACAACACGAACATCATAGCAGAGAAAACAACACGAACATCATAGCAGAGAGAAGAACACGAACATCATAGCAGAGAGAACAACACGAACATCACAGCAGAGAGAACAACACGAACATCACAGCAGAGAGAACAACACGAACATCATAGCAGAGAGAACAACACGAACATCATAGCAGAGAGAAGAACACGAACATCATAGCAGAGAAAACAACACGAACATCAAACATCATAGCAGAGAGAACAACACGAAAATCATAGCAGAGAGAAGAACACGAACATCATAGCAGAGAGAAGAACACGAACATCATAGCAGAGAGAACAACACGAACATCATAGCAGAGAGAAGAACACGAACATCATAGCAGAGAAAACAACACAAACATCATAGCAGAGAAAACAACACGAACATCAAACATCATAGCAGAGAAAACAACACAAACATCATAGCAGAGAAAACAACACGAACATCATAGCATAGAAACGTTCAAGACATAAAGCATACATATTCAACAAGAACACATATGAGAATCAACATGCAGCATGTTAAAACACACGTACTCTTGACAGTGTAATACCGTTACATACAACAATATCGCTACCGCATAGTATACCAAAAAGGGGGGGGGGAGGGAATTATAGAAAAGACACACGAGAATAATAAAACACAGCACATCAACATAATACGCAAATAATATACATGCTATACATAGCAAATATTATATATACCTCAGGAATCTGAGGTCGACATTCTAGCTGTACGACCACGTGCTCCACTCGCACACATACATACATCGCGCATATATATATATATAGAGGGAAATATATATACTAGAGGGAAATTTAACAACGCCGCGAGCATCACGTGGATCTTTTGTCCTGATCATACGAGAGTTAGTGGCAACGAAAGAGCTGACACATTGGCGGGTAAAGTTGTAGCGGATGGCAAAGTGTTAGAGATCGGGCTGAATTAATTAGAGCAGTCATGGACACACTAAGAAATAAAAATGACATTGAAAAAGACAATGTACATGTTAAGATAATGATATAAATGGGACTGACAAGAGAAGAGAGTCTTCAATGGAAATACCAGAAGAACCAAGAACTGACTGGGACACTGAGCGTATATACTTTCTGATGGCTGACGGAACGGTAAGCAGATAATTTATGGGAATACCCCTTGTGTAGTTGATGATGGTTTTTAAGAATGATGAGTCAACAAGGAAATTTTCTTACGTTGCGAATAATGTGGCCTTTTATCAAGAAACGAATATAGAAATATTCCAACATACAGGATAGTAAAACACTCTAAGCATGCACATTCTCATCAAGTACACACTATCATACTTCTTAAGTAGTACAAAATGAAAGGATGGGATCAATTTAACTTAGTGAGAATCTTCAGCGTCATCATCATCAGGTACCTTGCCGAACGTAGGCAATCATGGATCTCCACAATTCTTTATTTCCAATATCTTTTATCTGAGAGAGAGTGTGAAAGAGAGATATAGATATATATATAGTGAGAGAAAGATATATATATATATATATATATATGCAATACTGGGAATGATAGTAATGCTAAACTAGGGGAAGTTTGATGATGATATATATAACAATTCTAGAATGTAGTTGTTATAGATTTAATTTTCTCGAGATTATATATTTTTATATAATATATTTAAGCCTAGGCCTAGGATTACTGATATACCGGGTTCAAAACTATACATATGGATATTTAAGAGAATAATGACAACATACTGAATGTAAGATATTGTCTAGATAATCACTACAACCAACAACTTCCTGGTTTGATAGTCTTGAATAGGTTATACGACTATTTTTAATGTTTATATATTAATATACGCGTGCTGGAGGATCTGAAAGAGGAGTAAAGAATGGTAACACAGTTTACCTTTCATGCATATCGATAGATCAGAATAAGGGAAGTATGTATTAGGTGGTATCCTATCTTATATTGGGTCAAAGTGACCCAGAAGCCGAGCCAAAATCGGATGTGTCACGCCGAAAGACACATATATTGCAGCAAAGCTTCAAACCATGACACAATGCAACTGCTGTCTTGACTATATTCCGCTGATCTGCGGGAGTTTGAGAATGAACACAGAAGAAGAAGAACACGCATTCGGTTTAAATTAAATTATAAATGCTTATCCACATTATGACATATTTTGTAAAGATTTATAATTGTAGTATTCTACATCATCACTTCACGATGCTATCAAATATATATATCACTTCACGATGCTATCAAATATATATCACTTCACGATGCTATCAAATATATATATCACTTCACGATGCTATCAAATATATATCACTTCACGATGCTATCAAATATATATATCACTTCACGATGCTATCAAATATATATCACTTCACGATGCTATCAAATATATATCACTTCACGATGCTATCAAATATATATCACTTCACGATGCTATCAAATATATATCACTTCACGATGCTATCAAATATATATCACTTCACGAAGCTATCAAATATATATCACTTCACTATGCTATCAAATATATATATCACTCCACGATGCTATCAAATATATATCACTTCACGATGCTATCAAATATATAATCTCATAATCTTAAGCATATAATTTTGCATACACATCTACATACGCAAGTATGTTTTATACGCAAGTATGTTTTATACGCAAGTACACACATTATTATAGAAATGACCAGAACAGTACAATACCGAATAATGCAATTACTTAATCTTCATCTTTTTAACACTTGGAACATATGATTTTATAGTTGAATAGATTTGTAGCAATTGTGTGTTCATTATACATTTAAACTAATCAATCTTGTCTCTTATGCAAGAAGATTTTTTCTTTTTGCCAGTATCACGGAGTGCATAAATTCACCTTCCTATTCACTAAGGAAACCCAAACCAAAACCATTTACTCTGATCCACTGTATACAATTGATGTTCGAATATATACTTCTGTAAGATTATTTTTTCTAGGAAGTCAAGTCTGTACACTGGCATGTAATCTGTATTGCTAATTCAATATCTTTAACAGTTTCACTGTGAATTGGCCTACTGTGGGAAATTAAATTGTGGGCTTTTTAAAAAGCTGCATTTAATGAATTAAAAATGTCTCCAGTGGCAAATGCAATGATATCCTGTGTGTACATTTTGTGTGACTGATGATGGCATGTGTTAGATCTGTATATACTTTACTTGTCAAATATTCATGACAGTGAATTCGAAAACAAACAAACTCTACTATGATATGCTCATGGTATGATGTGTCTTGTCTATTGCTTTATCAGTGTCAACAAACTGGACCAGACTTGGTCCAGACTTGGCAAACAATTATACAAACATCAGTTGCGACATACTGATCTCTGTTCCTTTAATCTCAGTGATTGATTTATTTTGTTCATCTTTCACAAATCAATAAATGTTCATGTAATTTGTTAATTGTTAAATTTGACTTTTCTTGTTGCTAATTTGTACCATAATGTTTCAAATTATATGTTGAGTTTCCATTCTCTGGACTACATCCTTCTGAAAATCTAACAGGACCATGATCTTGCTACAAGAGATATCCAGTGGGAGTTTGTGAATTAACGCTGAAGAAGAAGAAGAAATATGTTGAGTTTGACCATTCTTGTAATTTTTGTATATCCTCCGTTATATTTGTATCTATTATGTCTGCTGCTTTTTCTAATAGCTTACGGTATTTCAGAACAATGTCTAATACAATATGAAGTTACGGTGATGCAACTTTGTCAATATCAATTCCCAAAATAAAGTGGAGCATGCAAACAATTATAATAAAGGGAGATATTTTTTTCTATTCTATTCACAATATTCAATCAATCATGATGAAACAGCTGGTGTATCTGCAATATGTGTTCTGATTAGGGAAACACGCAGCTCATTTTGTTTGTTGGGGATTTTATTTCATGTCACTCTTTTCTGAACTTTATATTATTGTGTAGTATAATTGATTGTCCCGATGTCTTGCATGCTATAATATTTGTGGTTGTGTGATGATGATGATCATCCATCACCCATCCATATCCATCCTCCTCCTCCATTTCATCATCACCATCAACATGATCATCATCATCATCATCAGGTGACATTCTTTAAAGAATGTAGTCTTCCCTATGAATCTCTTGAATTCTCCGCGGTCTTGAGCAAGCCGTTCCGATTCTTTTAGTGTCATGTGCAGGCACTCTTAAATGTGTTTTTTTTGCCATACGGAGTCTTGGACAGCCTTTGTCCCTGTTGTCTTCTACCATCTCCTCTAATAACTATCTCCATGCTACCGTGTCTCTTAGTGTGACCAAAAAAAATAGCTTTTTCCTTAATATGGTTTTCAGAGGCCAGCTTTCCCGGACGTTAATTGTTCTTAACACCTCCTGGTTTGTTTTTCTTGGTATTCTCAGAACTCTTCTATAGCACTTTAATTCAAAAGATGTTATTCTCTTGGCCACTGTTTCATTTAGTGCCCACGCTAAACTCGTTAATTCCAATACCAATTATTCACCACACCCATAGAACATTTCTTGCCACAAATTTCCTGTAGTTTGTGGTTGTTTCAGGAGGAGCATCCGATTTTAAATGTTACCGAGGAAAACACATACATTCTCAATCGCCAATTTGACCGGAAATCCGTTAAGAATCACTGGTGTAAAAAAACACGAAAAAGGCCGCACAACATGTAAATAGTAATGCATACAAGAAGAAGTAAAACTACAGACAAGCAAGTCCAACAGATACACTGACAAAATAACGACACGCACGCACATACACTGGTGCAGATTACAAACACGAATACAAACACAGGTACAAACACGAATACAAACACACGTACAAACACCAATACACTAGTGCAGATTTTACAAACACGCATACACACATACGCACAAAATAATACAGCAGTGCAGATTACAAACATGCACACACACACCCACACATCAATACACTAGTGCAGATTACAAACAACTCTGCAATTATAACGTATACACAAGCCACGTCGAGGGCTACTCTGCTAACAGATAAATGTTTTAATCTCCTGAAATTACAAGCAATATAGCACTTTTATCTTTATATGAAATGGCGATGTTTAATTAGAGATTTATTTTATAACCAGTAGGATCCAACTCTAAGCTATGAGCAATGCTCTGAGAAGTAGCTTCCTACTCAGAGAGATTAGAAAACATAATTGAACAGTACATAGAACGTGCTTCGGAGCTGCCATAAGCGAACATCCTAATTATATTATACATGTATGTGATGTACTAAGGGTTTATATAGCGGTGGTTGGTATGTGACACTGGTGAAACATTGGGTTTACTGTTGTATGGTGGTTGATATGTGCCACAGATGAAACAGTGGGTTTACTGCTGTATGGTGGTTGGTATGTGCCACAGATGAAACAGTGGGTTTACTGTTGTATGATGGTTGGTTTGTGCTACAGGTGAGACATTGGGTTTACTGTTGTATTGTGTTCGATATGATGTGCCACAGGTGAGACATTGCCACTTCCCGCATGAGGGCAAATAATATATAGGAATTGATTAAGTGTGTGAGTGAGTAAATGCGTGCGTGAGTGAATGTGTTTATGAGTGAGTGAGTGTCTGTATGAGAGCGAATCTGTCTGTGTAAATCAGTAAATGCGTACGTATGAGTGAAAAATTGTATGACAGAGTGAATGTATGTGCGCGTGAATGCATTTATAGTGGATATATGTATGAGAGTGAACGTGTGTGTAAATGCGTGTGTATATGTCTGAGAATATATGAGTAAGTGAATATGTGTGACTGAGTGAATGAGTGTGAATGTGTGCGAGAGCGAATGAGTGTGAATGTGCGCGAGAGCGAATGAGTGTGAATGTGTATAAATTAGTGAGTTTGAGTAAATTAGCGTGTGAGTAAATTAGTGTACGAGACTGAACGTGTGTGAGAGTGAATGAGTCAATGTGTGTGAGTGAATAAGTGAGGTGTGTGTAAATATGTGAATATGTGTGAGCGAATGAATGTGAGTTATTTAATCAGTCGGTCGTGATTTGTGGTGTTATTTTTTTTTCTCTCTCTCTCCCTCCCTCCCTCTTAAAAAAAACACCACATAATTCAAGGGAAAAATCCAAACAATTCACTATCACATTTATGAAAACTTCTACATTTATGAAGACTTCTAAAAACCCCAAACCATAAAAGGTTCAACCGGAAACAGAAACAAAATAGAACGCTAACCTCCGAGACAGTCTTCCTTAAGAAGTACCTAAAACCGGAAACCATCTTCCAGCCATTAAGATTACGCAGACTGTTTTTGCAGTCTCAAACAACCATACAACTATTTCCCCTTGTCATTTCTGGGCAGACTTCCCTGATATGATTACTGACGCGGTAAGGTGGTCTGTGGCCCCTACAGTAAAAATACGAAATAAGCAAAACTAGAAGATCAAATTATGGTTGAAAGTTATGGTCGAAAACAATGTATATTTTCGCACAAAGAGAGTATGAGAAACATGTTAAGCCCGTACTCGTTAAATATTTTTTGTTAATGGTTTAGTCAAATCATTTTTTTTTTCAGTCCCCATGGTGCTGATCTACCAAGATTAGGCAGACCGTCTTCAGAATGCAACGATAAAAATGCCGCAAGAGTGAAGAAAGTCAAGTGAAAAGGATAGAAAATGAGAATTCTTGTTCAGTGATATTACAATTTTTAAAATTGTACACAACAAACAATGTATGGAGAAAAGTGTATGTTAGCTGGGTCCCACGTCTCTTGACACGTGAGCAGAAACAAAAGAGGGTAAGGTTGCTGTGGACAGTTAAAATATGGAGGTCAATAAACAAGTTGAACGACCATGGTCACATTAGATGAGAGTTGGGTTTACCATTATGAACACATTCTTAAATTTCTACAAAACTTCTAGCATGCTGTGGAAAATCTCTGGATCGCCAACACATGACAAGCCGAGGGCACAGAAAAGTGTGTGTTTTTTTTAACGACAAAGGTGTCATATTGAAAAATGTCTTGCATCATAGGACCATGTTTAGTGGTCAGTACTATGCATACCACTTTACTAAACTAAGAAAGAATGACCTGAAAACAAAAGGATAGCGCGTACTCGAATTCAATCTCTGCTTCACCACAACACGCCATCTCATAAACCAAATTTAATGTTGAAATTCTTCCACAACCATCTTTTTTATTTACCCAAATCTTTTTGAAACAAACCGACGAAAGACATCATTTTTACAGGGACATAGAAAGTGACACTAGAAAGTGACCCATAGATGTCACACTGGATTCTGAAAGTGACAGTTGCCATACTGGCTTGTAATATCCGCTTTAATACGATACATGTTTTGTTTTATTTTTTATTCTGAAGATATCAAGGACAAACAGAAATGTCTACACTCGTGTGGTGGCTATATTGAGAATGAAACTGTGGGATAAATCTTCCAGTTTAGGGTAGCAACCCTAAACAGGAAGTAGGTGGCTGGGGTAACACTGGGCAAAATGTCAAGATATACAAAAATAGGTAGGTGTGTGTTACCAAAATAAAACATAAAACAACTTAACAACGAGATACAAATGAAACTGTGCCAAGTTTCAACTTTCTCATACGTCTTCATGGCCGGGGCAAAAACCCTTGCATGCCCCACATTCAGAGCCACTGTCCAAGACGAGATTGACGTTTGAAAACTAGCGCTTCCTACAAAAGCATCATGTGTTCCTGTCCACTAACAGCCAGTAGACAGTAAGTAAGAGCTTCATCGTTTGTAACTCTTGGCGATTGAAATATCAGTAGTGCCGTCTCCGCAACGAAGGTTGGCTGCAACGTATCTCCAATATCTTCTGTCTCTTGTCTTGGTGGTGCACTCTGCTAGACGGTAACCTGTCCATCTTGTGATGTTACTCTCCCACTTGTATCTCTGTCTACCTCTTGCTAGCCTCCCTTCGACTTTACCCTCTAGTAATGTCTTCAACAAGTTGTCATGTCTTTTAATGTTCAAAATATTTTATTTGCTTGATCTTTATTTCTTTCAATAATTCTTTCATCTTAAGTGTTGTCCGAATCTCTTTGTTTGTTTTCTCTTTTCACGATAGTCTTCCTATTCTTCTATATATGCACATCTTAAAGGCATCAATTCTATCTTCTAATTGTTTATTGTACATGTTTTCAGTCATACATTAAAATATAATGGTTGTATCATTTCATAATTCTCATTTTAGCTTGTTTGTGATTGGTTTAGATGCTAATATTCTCCACATGGCATTTAAAGTATTTTTAGCCTTTTCCATTCTCATTTTAACTTCTGTTTCACATCAGCGATCATTTGTGATTATGTGTCCAAGATATTGTTAATGCAGTTTCTCTTCATGTATTTTTATGTTTATCACCCGTGCTTCTGTGACTTTGCTGATTATCATGGTTTAAAAAAAATGTTTATATCCAGTCCATATTCTTTACTTGATTCATCGACTTGATCTATTAGTCTTTGTAATTCATGTTCACTTTCTGCTAAAAGAACAGTGTCATCTGCATATTTCAGGTTGTTTATTATTTTCCCACTGATCATGAGTCATTGCATTCCTTCTATATGTTTAAAGATATTCTCTGTGTATATATTCAATAGGCTTGGTATTAAAATATATCCTTGTTTTACCCCTCGTCTTATTTTTATGTATGGTGAGTAGCTGTTTTCACACCTTATTGATGCAGTCTGTCCCCAATATATATTTCTAAGTCTGATATCTGTCCATCAATGCCTATTTATTGAAGACATTGAATTAATTTTGCTTGTTGAACTCTGCCAAAGGCCTTACTGTAGTCTTTGAAGCAAATATAGATAGAATTGTGGACTTCTATATATTTATATAACAATAGTCGGATATTAAGTATAGCTTCTCTGGTTCCTTTGTTTTTTGTGTGTGTTTTTCCTAAAACCGAATTGCTCTTCGCCAACCTCCGTGTCTATCTTGTTTTTTCATTCTTTCATGTATTATCTTGAGCAGTAATTTGGTTACATGATTCATCAAACTAATTGTTCTATATTCTGTACAGTCCACATCCCTGGGCTTCTTAGGCAGTTGTATGAATATTGATGCTTTCGGGTGTTTAGGTATGTGGCCTATTTCACATATATCATTGCAAAGTTCTGTGATAGTTTAAGCACCAAATTCATCTAGTTTTTATTGTCTGTCGTTATGTTGTCGAAGCCTGCGGTCTTTCCATATTTTATTAATTTTTATTTCGTTTTCTACTTCTGCTTTCAGTATTTCTGATCCATCATTGTTGGTTTTTTGTTCCGTTGATCAGCAAACAGTTTTGTCACATAATCTGCCCATCTTGTATTACTTCTATACATAAGTTAAATTAGCAGTAGTGTATAGCTTTTTCTTCAGATGAACAGATAACGATTACCGATGGCTTAGCAAACAGAACACATGTTTAACAAATGAAAGGGGGTTCTTAAGAAGCTGAAGTACACTGTTCTATACACAGAGACAGATGGGACGTAGACTAAAGTAAATTATATGTACACAGCAGATAATTAAGGTGTAGATTTAGGGCAGATTGAAGGGAGAATAAGGCAGATGAATTAGACCAGCATTTCTCAACGTGGGACCCCACGCTCCTCAGGGGCAATTTGATTGTTGAAAAAAGGGGGGGGGAGGATAATACAATACAATGTTTTAAATTTAAAATATATGTATATGTTATATACCGGTTGGTAGGTCTCATGGCAGCAAACTGCCGTCGGGGATGAACATAACTCTTCTTTTACAGCAACTATTAGGTTGAGTGACAAGTTCCCTTCCTAGCTGTCTTAACATCTCATAATTTCCAGCTGAGTCGACTGGAGGAGTTGTGGTCAAGTGAGAAATCACAACCAGGATTTTTGTTTGACCGGACGTGGTTTCGAGCCTGGCACGTTGAAACCCGGCGATAGCAAGCAATCTCACTATCCACTAGGCAGGCTACTGCGTTCATCTTTAATTGAATAATTTCTTTATGTTTGTTTGTTTGTCAACATTCTGGGCACCTAACGTGAACATACCTTTAACAACCCAGATTTTTAACGATGTTGTGGACACTACCTTTACTAATGGACAACACAGGATGCAGTTCATCCAGTGTTACCCGACGATCACCAGGAATGTTATAAACTCGATGAGTGTTGTGTGATGCCACTGCGGTACACGGACGACGAGTCTGCATCACGTCATCCACTGAGGATCGACATACTTCAGCTTCGTCACATCGATGCACACAACGCCGGACAGTGCACAAATCTACTGTTAATCTCCAAAAACATTCATCAAACGTTCAAGGATGTGATTTGGGGTTTCGCCTTCAGCATCGAGAAATTCTATGATATAACGTTGTTATACGATGCGTGAGAACAAGTAGGCGTGTGAGAATACGTAGACGCGTGAGAACAAGTAGACGCATGAGAACACTTAGACGCGACGCGTGAGAACACGTAGACGCATGAAAACACGTAGACGCGGCGCGCGAGAACACGTAGACGCGACGCGCGAGAACAAGTAGACGCGACGCTAGACGCGTGAGAACAAGTAGACGCGTGAGAACAAGTAGGCGCGTGAGAACAAGTAGACGCGTGGGAGAACACGTGGACGTGTGAGAACATGTAGACGTGGGAGAACATGTAGACGTGTAGGAACAAGTGAACGTGTGAGAAAATGTCGACCTGTGAGAACAAGTGGACGCGTGGGATGACATGTAGATGTGTATGAGAACAAGAGCATATATGCGAACAAATATATTTTTGTGAACAAGTAACTGTTTGCAAGAACAAGCAGACGTGTGGGAGAACACGTATATGTGTAGGAACAAGTAGATGTTTGAGAAAATATGTGGATGTGGGAACATGTAAATGTGAGAACAAGTAGATGTGTGGGAACACGTACATTTCATTAGAGATTCAACTAACTGCGATTGTGCTACTCAAGTTCCAGTCAGTTATCTATTACGTTATCTCATTACAGCGCAGTATCTATAGTCCAGTTACTCATTACTAAACATGGATGAAAGCAATTTATTTCGAAACTACCCGTTAGATTGCATAGATTTTGTGCATGCAACTTTTCAATATCAATGACGCTGAAACATTGCTACTATTTAGTGTATATATATATATATATGGATTTTGCACGTAGGCGAATTCTGTTGATGTTTTAAGACAAATACAAATAAATGGTCAAATTTTAGATTTTACAGTAAGCAGGTTATATTCTATTTGTAATTTAATTATAGTTACTCCTGCTGTCATACTCGCATGTGTCCATGGATTTCGTTGGTCACTGTTGACAAAACATGGCAGTGATCATTGTAAAGTACGGAAATATTCATTGCAACAATATTGACGTAGTCATGAAATGATTGTCTCGAAATCTCAAGTTAACTGAACTAAACGACAATTCCCTTATGAAGATTGCTGTTTCCGACCTATATTAGGTCGATTTGGTACACGTAGAAATCGAAAATTGTAATTTCGTATGAGCATTACACTGTTAAAACAATTTTAAAACAAGACTGCTTTTTACTGTAGAAATGTTATATTATGTACATTAAATGAGGTTATAGGAAAAATACAAACAAGTTCAGATAAATCACAAACATTAAGAAGGCAAATACTATGTAGAAATGTCGTGTAGTATGTAGTATAAATATGCAATAAATACGAGAACTTAAGAACACAAAGTCAGAGTAGATATCCGTTGGGACAATGAGATAATGACATGTGATTTGCTTCAATTACTGAAATCTGAGTAAGAATTTTGTTTTTTAACATTGCCAGTCTGTACAGTAGGTAGTAGAGGTTTCAGTAGTGTACTGTATAAAGTGATAGGATTTATTCCAGACATTTCCGACAAGCAATGAATGATAATTGCGGATATCTTGACGGAAGTCTGTGGGAATAGATAAACAACATCCGTAAAGAATATGCGAATAAGGAAAGAGTGAGTGAACGAAGGTGAGACAATTATATTTTCAAACACACATTTCAATAAATACGGACATATGAATACGTGTATTGTGCGTTCATCGCATTAGTGGAGTATCAATTCAGACAGGTGGGCATTAGTGGAGTATCAATTCAGACAGGTGGGCATTAGTGGAGTATCAATTCAGACAGGTGGGCATTAGTGGAGTATCAATTCAGACAGGTGGGCATTAGTGGAGTATCAATTCAGACAGGTGGGCATTAGTGGAGTATCAATTCAGACAGGTGGACATTAGTGGAGTATCAATTCAGACAGGTGTGCATTAGTGGAGTATCAATTCAGACAGGTGGGCATTAGTGGAGTATCAATTCAGACAGGTGGGCAGGCATTAGTGGAGTATCAATTCAGACAGGTGGGCAGGCATTAGTTGAGTATCAATTCAGACAGGTGGGCAGGCATTAGTGGAGTATCAATTCAGACAGGTGGGCAGGCATTAGTGGAGTATCAATTCAGACAGGTGGGCAGGCATTAGTGGAGTATCAATTCAGACAGGTGGGCAGGCATTAGTGGAGTATCCATTCAGACAGGTGGGCAGGCATTAGTGGAGTATCAATTCAGACATGGTGGGCATTAGTGGAGTATCAATTCAGACATGGTGGGCATTAGTGGAGTATCAATTCAGACAGGTGGGTATTAGTGGAGTATCAATTCAGACATGGTGGGCATTAGTGGAGTATCAATTCCGACAGGTGGGCAGGCATTCAAAATGCAGATTTACCATGATCGTATATAAGTGGGACGGGACGGTTACGGGTGGGGAGTTGAAAGCTTGCTTTTAAATAATCCTCAAAAAATGTATTTTGTTATGGTTGATCTCAGTATTTTTATGACAGAAAATATTGTTTGTGACTATATTTTTGGTAACATTGATTTGTAGTCCTAAATAACATGCTGTATTTTCCAGCGCATCGCAGCCACATGTCCCTGCACTTCCAAACGTTGTGTGTCATGACTGAGAAGATATAGTGTTTGCTTCCCATTAGTGAAGTCCAGTGTTCGGCTCTCGGTAAGAGCTGTTTTTGTTTTCTGCCGAAGAATACATTAGGAACTTACTCTGCACATGGCGTGGCGACGGCGAGGGTATGCGGCCTTTATTACACAGCCACACGTACCACATCCCTACAACTACCTACTGGAAAACATGCAGTATTGTCTGTTTAACTTTTTTAGTAGGAGGTTGGGGGAGGGGATATTGAATTGCTGAAGCATCCACTATCCACAGGTATGTAGGTATGTGTCTGACATATAACTAGACCGAGTCATCCACACTAGTCTACTAGTCTTAGGCATATATTTCAAACAGCGTTGGTTGTATTGTTGATCTTATCATTCACAGTTCGTCATGTCTCCACGGCATGTCTGGTTTTCTTGATAAATGCTGATGTTTGATAGGGCCTCAATGCTCCCATACAGCTATCTGTATCTATGGACCTGTGCTCTTCCCTTAAAACTGGTTTAGTGTAATGCAGTCTTACAGGTATGATCCGCGGTCTGAGCGACCTGCCCACATGGAACACAAGTGATGGAACCAGTCTTACTTGTTAAATGGCTGTTTAGCCTGTTGTGTCCTGTCCTGATACCGAAGATAACTTGCTCAGCTTTATCACATTATTTTTTTTTAGGTACTCGTCTTTCTTAATAGTTTTGATGAGGGTCCTCTTTTCCTGTTAAAGTTTTGATGAGGGTCCTCTTTTCCTGTTAAAGTTTTGATGAGGGTCCTCTTTTCCTGTTAAAGTTTTGATGAGGGTCCTCTTTTCCTGTTAAAGTGATTTCATATTCTCTTTGTTCCTTTGTTGCTCCATCTTTCGCTAAAATATCTACCTTTGTATTTGCTGGTTTACCACCGAAGACGGATGTGTCGGGCCATTGGTGTGAATAAAACGGCGACACAGCACATTTTCATTTTCTGGACTACATCCTTCTGGAAATCTAGTTGGATCATTGTCCTGCTACAAGAGAGATCCAGTGGGAGTTTGAGAATGAACAGTGAAGAATAAGAATTTCCTGGATTGCCACAGTGGATAGTATCCACTTCTCGTAAGGCTTCCTTCATATCTGGCAATTGTAGGACAATGGCTTGTAGGACAGACATTGCATCAGTTGGAAACACCACCTGTTGGCATTCGTTTGTTTTTAAAAATTATTTCTGCAGCAATGCTTAGGCCCTAAGCATTTCTGCAGCTCTACTTCCGTTGAGTATTTGGAGCAGAAGTTCTCCAGTTGGAGCTCCGCAGCGAAAGTTGGCTGCAACAGACCTCCAACATGACCTGTTCCTTTTTCTGGTGGTGCACTCTGCTAGGGTGTAACATGTTTATCTTGTGATGTTACTCTCCCACTTGTATATTTGCCTACCTCTTACTCGCTTCCCTATGACTTTACCTTCAAGTAAGGTCTACAACAAGGTGTCATTTCTTTGCATGTGTTCTAAATATTGTATTTGCCTGATCTTTATTTATCTTAGTAATTCTTTCTTCATATTAAGTGTTTTAATATTTAGTGCATCCCTACATGAATTAAAAGTAAAATCTCTGGAAGCCAGTCACAGTGAGGTTACTTAGTGAAATCACTGGGGGCCTATGCCAGTGAGATCACTAAATACCCCCTACATAGGATCCCTAGATGCATTCAACGTGAAATCATTAGTTGTCACTTGTAGAAAGAACTATATATTCAGTCACAGTCAGTGAAGTCAGTGAATGCCATTTATAGTATAACTACTAGATGTCACAGTGATATAAGAATGTCACTTTCGGTAAGAATCATAGATGTAGTCAATTATAAATAACTATACACCAATGATAGTTACATTACTGAATGTCACCTACGGGAAGACTACTAGATGTAGTCATAATGAAATTACTGAATGTCACATTACAGTAAACTCGTATATGTAATAGCGGTGAAATCAGTGAAAGATATCATAGTGAAAGTATGTCAATCACAGTAAAATCCCTAGATGTAGTCACAGTGAAATCACTGGATGTCAGTCAGGGTGAGACAATAGAACGTCACTTTGAGACTCCCTCGATGTTACAAGGAAATCAATGAATTCTAGTTACAGAAGACACCTTCATGCAATCACAGTAAGAAAACTGGATGACCTTCACTAAGATCTTTAGATGCAATTATAGTACGATCAACAAACGTCATCCAAAGTAAGATTGAATGTCACTCGCAGTAAGTTGACCTGAAGTCAGTCACAATAAGATCGTTAAATGTCACTCGCAGTAAGTTGACCTGAAGTCAGTCACAATAAGATCGTTAAATGTCACTCGCAGTAAGTTGACCTGAAGTCAGTCACAATAAGATCATTGAATGTCACTAGTAGTGAGTTTACCTAACGCGTGACCGAGCTACGGTATGAAGAATTGTAAAGATGACCCGAAAGGCCAATTTTGGCTATTTCTGTTCATTTTGTTGGTCGGCCATGGTTATTTGTGGCAGGCGACTCCAACTATATAAACACTCAGATCACTGCTGGCATCACTAAATTTGAAAAAGAGAGAACACTGCAAGCAATTTACACGAGACTGAAGCGGAAGGATAAATCAGAAAACTCTCCTACTCGGGACCCTGTGCAATCCTGCATGCACTGCAATAGAACTGCCCTGGTACGAATCGGACTCATCGGGCATCTACGAACTGACAAACCCAAACCAAAGTAGACAATGACACATTTTTTAAAATCTACATCCCCACCATATTTTATAGTTTTTTTTTTTTTCATGCTCATTTTCGTTTGCAAAGGAGAACATCATCATCATCATCATCATAAATAGTCACCAACGAAATCATGACAATAATTTTTAAAAAAGAACGAATGAAATCCTGTTTATTTTCTGTACAGAGGTCTTCTACTTCCGACGGTCTCTCCTGACAACCATAGTGACATCAATAAATGTGGGTCACGGGAAGATTCATAGATAGCTAGATCAGAGTAGACCAGATCAAATTAATAAAATTGATTGTATGCTGGTCAAAATAAGATCAATAGGTCTACGCCACAACACCGTCATAACAATGCTACCATGTTTATTACAATATAATAGCCATCAAAACTATTTTGTCCGATAGCACGTGTATCAAGATCCTGCACATGCATTGAGCAATTGTCCACACACACTTTCGTTACTGCATGTTTTCCTGTGAAGGAGTGCAGGGGGCTTTCTATGGGCTTTCCATTGTCCACACGACAGAAGTATATTAAGATCCTGTATCACCAAGGCTAGGTACAGTGGATGTTGGACGTCTGTTATCGCCAACCATTCGATGCAGAGACGACATTTGATGGTTTAACAAAAAAGGAAAACCACTTATGTACAGAAATATGTCTGAGGCAGGAATGTCAAATAGCTAAGCAATGAAATGGAAGAATATATCTAAAACATTCAATAATTAGATGAATTGGGATCAATTATCCCAAAATAAAATGTTACTTTATATGAACTGAAACGGAAGTATTATTTTATATTTGTGTTTGTTGCAATATTTAATTTTGCTTGTGTGTTGACTTCAGGCGGTGATATGCCGTAGGTGACGTCAAACGGTCACATTCCAACGGAAAGTAGGCATGATTTTATGTTGCCTTCCATTTTAAACTGGAATGGATACTATCGGGGCAAATGTTATTTGGAGAAATAGATGAAAATGTTTCCCGACCCCTGATCTAGAGAGAAAAAATAGATGAAAATGTTTCCAGACCCCTGATCTAGAGGGAAAAAATGTGTTTGATTAATAGTATCGCTATTAATCCAATGATACAACAAAAACAATTTATACCAGAATTGTGATCGCATCAAGTGCGTTCAACCATATAACAAACATATGAAATCACAAACTCTGTCGTGTGGACAATAGAAAGCTTCTATGCACTCCTTCACAGGAAAACATGCAGTTACGAAAGTGTGTGTGGACAACTGTTCAATGCATGTGCAGGATCTTGATATACTTCTGTCGTGTGAACAATGGAAAGCCCATAGAAAGCCTCCCTGCATTCCTTCACAAGAAAACGTGCTGTTACGAAAGTGTGTGTGGACAATTGTTCAATGCATGTGCAGGATCTTGATACACGTGCTATCGGACATAATAGTTTTTATGGCTACTATGTTGTAATAAAACATACAAAACTACGATTGTTCAACTTCAATGCTATATTTGTGTGGATATATGGTTGCGAAAGTTGGAAAATGGCAAATGCACTGGAGAAAAAAATTGAATTCATTAGAAAATAAATGTCTTAGTAAACTCTTAAATATTGGGTGAGAAGAATTCAAGTCGAACATGCAAGTAAGAGAAGACAGCAAACAGCAATATGTTTCTACAACACTAAGAAAATGAAGTACTTACATCAGACATGTACTTAGAATGAATGAAAATAGACTGCCACTACAGGTACTAAAATGGGTACCAGATGGCAATGGAAAAAAATGAAGACCAAGTGAGACTTCTCGCAGAACAACCATCAGAGATTATGACCATTGGTCTCAACATGCAAGAATTACACACAGTAACCTCAAATCGCTCGAACTGGAGAGCTATGGTCTCGGCTCTATGCTGCTTGTTCGACGCTGAAGGAAGATAGACAGATAGATATCACCCACTAGACATGGAATATAATGATAATAAATGGACCTAGGTGGCAGCTACATAGAAAGAATATATACCATATAAAACTATACCCTAATAAACAGCACGTCCATTTAGTAGATAACGGACTTCAGATCTTCTCTAATGTCATTAAGATTGACAACGATATTGACAAACATTAAATACAGGCAGGCATGGTTAGATCGAGAAGGTAATGGTCCATGAAATGTACAAACATAGCTATACTGCGATATTATCTAGAAGAATGTTTATACTATATTTCTGGCATTAAACCACAAAAAAACCCAATATGGATAAGACAAAATAACCACCACACTCTGCTTAAATGACAATATCGTATCAGACACGAAATCAAAAATAAACAACCGCACTTGATCGAAGGATTAACGAAATGGTTGAGTATCCGGTCAGAAATCTCTATAGATATCACGTTTGTAAAATATATTCATCGCGGCTGTATAGCTATTCGAATCCGTTGTCAGTTATACGGTTCTGTGGACTCATCGATTTTCATTCTTCTAAAGTAATGTTATCTAACTTTTCCCGTGATATTCATTGGTCAGTGTCGACAGCCAATGAAAATCGAGGAAAGTCAAATAGCGTCACCGTGGAAGGATAATTCTCATTGACTTGGTAGCACTGTATTGTTTAAGAACTTGGTTAAATCTTGTCTGACTTGGAGTTTACCTACTGTTGTTTGCATAATAATCTGTTCTTAACCATGACAGAAACATCTGCAAAAAGAAGTGACATCACTATATTGTTGAATATCTTAAATATGGATTCATTACTTCGCAACAAAAAATATCTGACATTGTGTTTGATGTGTGAACAATCTGTCTTCCAATGAGGCTATGCAACAATGAAGATTAAGTGACCATTCTTACAAGCTTCACTCTGATAATAAAAATGTAACGTATTTTCAGTGATTAAATTTAAAAAAAAAAAACCGTAAGAAGCAGAACACCCTGATAAAATATGTTTGCATCAAGGCACAACTCATGGTTTACCTTAAAGCATAACTCATGGCTTACCTCAAGGCACAACTCATGGCTTACGTCAAGGCATATCTTATGGCTTACCTCAAGGCATATCTCATGGCTTACCTCAAGGCATAACTCATGGCTTACCTCAAGGCATAACTCATGGCTTACCTCAAGGCATAATTCATGGCTTACCTCAAGGCATAACTCATGGCTTACCTCAAGGAATAACGAAAATGGTGTTTTGGTTTCGTACAACATAGCTTTGTTTATAGCGAAATCGGGAAAAACCGAATACCATTGCAGAAGAATTTATCATTCCGGCCATTCACAAAGTTTTAAGGAAAGTATTACACCAATGCCCGATACTGTCTTTAAAAAAATTTAGTATTAAAATTTAAACAATGTAGGTTCAGTTTTCCTGAAATTAGCAAAAATGGCTGCATATTCCGCTAGCAAGAGAGCTCAAACATTTAGCAAACATTGGGCTTTATTATTCTTTAAGTTTTATAATTGGAGATGTTATTTCAAGAGATGTATCGGTAAATAACAGTATTCTCCATTTTGACAGTGGGGATTACCGACTTGTTGAAAATCTGCTAATAATTAGGTCTAAACCTAGTAGGTGTCATGTGACGTATTCCTTCCAGAACGTTGTCTTCCCAATGAACTCTCTGAACCTCTCTCTGTCTTGGGCGATGTGGCTTGCATTTTCTAGCGATGTATTCATATTATCTTTAATGTCGTCAAGTCCATCGTCTTCTTGGTCTGCCCCTTCTCCTCTCCCCAGGTACTCTTCCCTCCATTATTTGTCTTTCTAAACAGTTATGTCTCTTTATATGACCAAACAGGCGTAGTTTTATTTTTGTTATTGTGTTTAGTAACCAACACTCTGGAATATTCAGTGTGTTTATAATATCTGAGTTTCTGATTTTATCCTTCCATGATATTTTAAGTATCTTTCTGTAGCATTTCAGCTCGAAGGCGTTGATCTTCTTTGCCGCTGTTTTACTTAGAGTCCATGTTTCACAGCCGTATGTTGCAACCGGAAAAATAAAAGTTCGTAACATTAGCACTTTCGGTTCTATTTTGTTGTTTTTCCATATGTTTTTCAGCCGTGTTATTTTGCAATATGCCAATATACCTAGTAGGTAAAGAGCTAAAAGATGATAAAACTTTTCCCACTGCTATTGTTTCTGAAGAATCAAATATACCTAGTGACAGCAACGCTAATCTTGCAATACATTATACAGAAAATAGAGTTAGACCTAATGATAATACTGAGTGCAATCAAATTCAAATTTGGAAATCCAATACTTGGGAATTTTTCCTAAATTTTCACAATATTTTGTTCAGTTCTGAAATTGGACATGGAACACAAAACATGGCATAAAACACTAGGCAGTTGATATATTGACTTCAAATAAACTAATTATGATCAATAAATGGACAGTCTGCTAATTTACTTTTAAAGTAGAAAGGGCAATTCTACTTTAGTAAGATTAAATATGAACATTTCAGGACAAGTAAACTTGAGGGTGAGTAGAACAAAATGCATGTCCAAAACATGTCTGTTAATCCAACCTCCGTGTTTGTGGTGTAATTTTTGCATTTTGTTGTTATAATTCTTATATTTTTATATTGTATGTGAATTCCACATTCGTATCTTTCTTTTGATACCTTACATGATCTTCCATAATCAATGCTTTGTCTTAAGGAAGCTTGCACCTAAATCATGCTAAGGTCCAAAAATTCAGCCTAAAATTAATTACGTCTAAACCCCGGGAATAATTCCGTCCTGAAAGAGTTAAACTTGCTTGTCTACTAATATGTCGTTCCAGCGACAATAAAGTAGTAAGATGAATGTTGATGTAAATAATGGCTGACCGACAACATTGAGTAATAAGGAGGCTGGGCCTTGTCTGATGACAGGTCAAAGTATTTGACCTTCATTCTGCCACATTACGAGCTGTGATTATTTAGTATCAGCCGCTGCCATCAATCTCAGAGCTTAAAATCATTTGTTGGCCTTTGTGATAAATCGTGTTCCTAACGTGTTCCTGAAAGCACGCAACACAGTTCAGATGTGTATTGTTGTAACAATATGAAATACATTTATTTTCAATGTGGAATACAAACGTCCCAAATTGAATACAGAAATGAGCTTGCATCTGGATTAGTTTATCCTTCCTGAAAATAAATCCTTGCTCCTTGCATATACACGCTGTGCCGAAGATGGTAAAATTCATCACGACTTCTGCTTTTTTAAGCAACAATAATGGAAACACAAAAGACGAATCCTCATTTAGCAAAGTCCAAGAATTATTCTTTCATCTCAATGACATATCTATGACAAACACTCGGCCTGCAAGCCTCTCAATATTGCCATTTCTTTCATTAAAGAAATCGAATCCTTTTCAATGAACTCCCGTTTTTTCCATCATCTGTTTCTTGATAATGAAGAGTATGTAATACTCTTGATGCACACAGAATGTGGCTTTCAAAAGACGATTATCTACCTAGTCTATTATCTCTTTTTGAAAGTAGGTTTCAGTTCTTAGAATCAGCGAATTGTTCCTTTGTTTCAGTTCTTAGAATCAGCGAATTGTTCCTTTGTTTCAGTTCTTAGAATCAGCGAATTGTTCCTTTGTTTCAGTTCTTAGAATCAGCGAATTGTTACTTTGTTTGAGTTCTTAGAATCAGCGAATTGTTCCTTTGTTTCAGTTCTTAGAATCAGCGAATTGTTACTTTGTTTGAGTTCTTAGAATCAGCGAATTGTTCCTTTGTTTCAGTTCTTAGAATCAGCGAATTGTTCCTTTGTTTCAGTTCTTAGAATCAGCGAATTGTTCCTTTGTTTCAGTTCTTAGAATCAGCGAATTGTTCCTTTGTTTCAGTTCTTAGAATCAGCGAATTGTTCCTTTGTTTCAGTTCTTAGAATCAGCGAATTGTTCTTTTGTTTAAGTTCTTAGAATCAGCGAATTGTTCCTTTGTTTCAGTTCTTAGAATCAGCGAATTGTTCCTTTGTTTCAGTTCTTAGAATCAGCGAATTGTTCCTTTGTTTCAGTTCTTAGAATCAGCGAATTGTTCCTTTGTTTCAGTTTTTAGAATCAGCGAATTGTTCCTTTGTTTCAGTTCTTAGAATCAGCGAATTGTTCCTTTGTTTCAGTTCTTAGAATCAGCGAATTGTTCCTTTGTTTCAGTTCTTAGAATCAGCGAATTGTTCATTTGTTTCAGTTCTTAGAATCAGCGAATTGTTCCGTTGTTTCAGTTCTTAGAATCAGCGAATTGTTCTTTTGTTTAAGTTCTTAGAATCAGCGAATTGTTCCTTTGTTTCAGTTCTTAGAATCAGCGAATTGTTCCTTTGTTTCAGTTCTTAGAATCAACGAATTGTTCCTTTGGTCATCAAATTTTGAATGTTAAGCATGATGTTGGTTACCTAGAGGGCATTTAGAATTCAATGAGCTCAACTTGCATCTTGCATGGTCTTTAAATCTGATTACGACAGAAATGAAACACAGCGTTTATTACGAAGCTTTCAATATTCTGTCATAAAATGTTAACGAGAATTGTACCCAAATTCTAGTATCTGGCCAGCATGAAGAATTTGTCTGATAGCCATCCCCAATCGTTGCAGCACACCTGGCGCAATGTAGAATATAATATGGAGAAATACATCCATGATTTCATTGATCAAGTGAACGATCGTATCACAGATTTTAAGAAGTGGATGCAGCAGAAGAAAATTTAAGTACTTTGAAAAATAATGATGGCAATCCTCACAAGAGATTCTGATCAAAAATTTGGTTACTGTCAAACATTAAAACAAAATTTCCAACTTTGTGGGAGAAGCAAGAAAATTGAAACGTCAGTGCTGTATCACAGCTACTTAGGAAGACAAGAAACCGTTTGAATTTTGTTGAAACAGGTGATGAACACATTCGTCTGAACATATTATTCTCAAATATTCCGAACTTATTTCCACGCATTAGTTGTACCCTACTCATTAAAATACATGTTTAATTTAACATTTAACATTTCTTGATTGATATTCGAAAAATAAAAATATTACAATTTCAGTTTATAACGTCACTTTCCCTCAAATTTTGTATTGCAAGGGATTGATATATGTAGAATAAAGAAGAACGAAACGGGAAACTATATGAGATTGTGGTGGACTACGGGAATGGAAGGTTGGGGGATATTGGTCTATAAAATGTATACGAAAGCGAGCGATGGCAGGAACAAGTCTCAGAAACACTGATTTAAAGCCTGAGTTCATCTCTTGGAACAACAGCTCAACCGTCGAACCTACTGTACAAATAGGCCCTTTCGTCGCACAATTTACGTAGGCAAGCATAGCAAGAAAAAGTATCCACCAAATCACTTCAAAATAACAGATGTTACGGCTTGACGCAATTTACTGCTGTACACTTAACATAGATTCAACCTTACAGCTGTACACCATGATACGCAGTTCCTTGTTGCATTAGTCACATACATTACACTAACATAGATTCAACCTTACAAGTGTACAGCATCCTTGTTGCACCAGTCTAAATACCTAACATTAACATAGATTAAACCTTACAAATGCGCATGATATGTACAGTTGATGTACTGTTGCAACAGTCTACAGACCTACATGTTTACAAAGCTGTACTGTACAATAAATTGGTTTCTAAATAAGGAAATAGCGAAACACTTTAAAAAGGAGAATTCTATCTAATAGGAGATCTAATTTGTTCTAAATATCGCATTCTGTATAAGTTGAGCGCGGACCTAGACAGAAACCATAGGAGAAAATGAAGGTCTAATAGACGGCCAATCAACGTTTCAGCATGATTTCAGATAAAATAACATCAATACAGCGACAATACATGCACATTAATTATTGGTTATCAGAAACATACAATAAAACGATGGTTGAATACCGATACACAGATATGGGCAGGGATCTCCCTGACATAACTGTTCCTTCATTTGTCCTGTCCTCAGGAGGTCGCAGGTTGATTCTAGTTGTTAAGTTTTTCTGTGTTGTTTTCCCCGTAAGATAACTGCGGATTATCCCATGAAGCCACGGAGTTATGTGCTTGCTGAGTGATACTGTCGACGTACCGCTTTATTGAGAAGAAAGAAATCCATTATGGGGAAACCCTAGTACAATGACGTCAAACCTCTACAATGTTTTATAGTGTTTTCTTTTAGATATCGGGACACACATAAATATGTCTACTTTCATGTGCGATTCAAAATTTCGAAGTCTAGTTATTATAACACAGATAATTTTACTATAAATTGGTGGGAAGGTTGCAGAAAATTTATAGATTTTTGACTGAAAATAAAATAAAAACTGATCACATCTGGATAATAGTAAAATATTTAGTTACACGCTAATTTTTCTTACAATGGATGCTCCCGTAAACTTCTATAAAATATTTATCTATACGCTTATTTTTCTTACAATGAATGCCCCCGTACACATCTATAAATGTCACAAAGTGCGATGTCTATATTGCTTTTGTTATACGATTTTGTAGTAGTTGTGTGTATTAATGTTATAAAAATATTGCCAAAGCTAAGATGAAAAGCTACCAACAAGAGAACACTTCATGTCATATGTTTCATACATATTTCATCAATATGTATTTGCTTTGAAACGATCAAAGCTGATCGATCATGAACTACAGTCCTTTGTTGTTAAACAATTAGGTCTATTTATCATTTCATCATCATTTAGAGTCACATCAAGTGCTACGACCACGTATCACTCGTGCACGATTAGAGTTAGAAGATGTTCCGTAAGGATGCCTTCCATGAAACTCTTAGAAATGCAAACAAAATCGACTGTCTTTGAAATGTTAATCTTACGATGAAATCAGAACGGTTTAGTTACTTTCGTCAACTGGGAGGGAAGTACCAAATATTCAAAGCAAAATACGAATTTCTGCTTAAACTCACTAATATATTCATTCAGAACACTTTTCGTGCATTAAGTGTGCGTGCATTGACGTAGTCAGCTCAAGTATCACTGCATCGACAAGAATAACCACACATAAGAATCAATGATCTGGGAGATGTGACTAAAATATATCGTTTTCTCAATCTGCACCACGTTCATACACCTTGTTTATACAACTTCCATCAAGGATCAAATACAAAATATTCAATGGTCAGCCAGAAATGATTCAATGCTTGCTTCTCAAAGGATGCCCTCTGCCTTTCAAGACTGCTAATATTAGTTTTGTGTGTATTCTGTTTACACTCCACACAGTTGGGATGTTTATATGTTATTTTCAACAATATGTGCTTTCAGTTTGTTATACACTACGGAGATGGTGATCTACTACCACATCCACCATTTTTAATGGTCACACCAAATTGAAACCTGGGATACTTTTCAAAGTCTGGATTGTTCCCCATTTATTTAAAATAAATTCTTCAGATAAAAAAAAATGATGCAATATACATATACCGTTACATATACCTCCTTGAAATAGTTTCATATGAAGAATTCCATAACGTATAAATAGATATGTAAATAACACGTCGGCCTCAAATTTAAAAGTTTAACGTATTCATTTACATACTTTTCTTTACAAAGTTTATATGTGAAAATGCAAACAATGTCAAGTACTCAAAGATGTTCATTGAAATCTATAAAAATTACATTTCATGTAAGTATATTCAATGTTCAATAGAAACAGTGATTTCGATATAGTTCACCCCATCGAGACCAGCACCGTGCAGAGGTGATGGGGCTTAGTTCAGCCATCAGGGGCTGGAAACTAAGACTGGTCGGGCAGTCCCACTCGAGCAGGACCATAGTCCTGCCCAAGTAAGCAGAGTGCTGAAGACGGAGGCATCCAGCCAAAAGGCGCACAGATAATCAGGATACCACGCACAAAACACAATGGAAACATGTCTACATCTATAAATAGTTATGGTGCATGCCCTGTGGCGGACGTTCAGGCAGGGACGGTGCCGGGCCCTATACCTCGAAAGGGCCCAACCTCAGTTACTGGAAGTCCTTCTCAATTTCCCCGAGGAGCCAGGAGGTAAGGGAATAGAGCTACTGGCCAAACAAACAAACGACCAATAAAAATAATGCACTGGAATGCTGAGGATGTCAACAGTAAAAGAGATGGATACAGCAAAAAATTGGAACTTGAAAATGTCCTCAGTGAAGAACAAGTTAGTATATGCTGTATCCAAGAAACACACCTCAGCAGCGACATAGCCTTCAAAATCAGAGGCTACCAGTGCTACCGGTCTGACAGAAAGGACAGGCGAAAGGGTGGAATTCTGACACTTATTAAAAACAATATCAGCGCATGTCAGCTGGAAGTATATATGGAAGGTGCAGAATACCAGATGCTCCACCTAAAAACAGACAGTGCAGAATTCCATCTCCTGAACTACTACTGCCCAAATGATAAACCATTGGCACTAGTCACAATTCCAGACAAAGAGAGACTTATGGTGTGTGGTGACTTCAACAGCCACTCTCAGAGCTGGGGCTACGATCATATCGACAAGAGAAGTGAGGAACTTGAGAGCTGGCAGGATGAAAATAATCTCATCCTTATTAACCAGCCAGCAGACTCACCAACCTTCTACTCGAGAGCATGGCACACCACCTCTACACCAGACCTGGCATTCCACTCACCAGGCTTGGAATGGAACATCACACGTGTCGTTGGAAAGCAGCTTGGAGGTAGTGACCACAGACCAGTATTTCTGGAAATCCACAATGAATTTACCAAGGATAGCAGCACGCTCACTAGGTGGAACTATAAAAGGGCAGACTGGAAAATGTACCAGCATTTAACCAGTGTTCTAGCTAAGGACATGAACTTGGACAAAGACATCAATAGAGCAGTGAGTGAATTTAATAGATGTATACTACATGCTGCTAGTAAAACCATACAAAGGGGGGCACGCAAAAACTACAAACCCTACTGGAATGATGAACTGGAAAAGCTGCAAAATGAGATGGAAACATCTAGACAGCAGGCTGAGAACAGACGTAGCCAAGAACATCACAACAAATATCAGCAAACAAAGGCTAAATTTCAAAGAGCCAAGTTACAAGCCAGACGGAACAGCTGGAAAGAAAAAACAGAGTCGCTGAACCTAGAAAGAGATACTAGGAAATTATGGAAATTTGTAAAACAACTAAATGATGACGGTACAGGGAGAAATACCAGGATCACACTTTATAAAGATAGAAACACTTTAACAGGTAAACATGCAGCTGATTACATTGCAGATTCCTTTGCAGAAGACAATAACGTCAAAGTCAGTCCAGACAAACAACAGGAGGTTCGAGAGAACCAGCAAAACATTGGACAAGGAGAACCTATACCTGTAGTCATGGAGGCACCAATCACAATGAGAGAATTGGAGCATGCAATATCCAAATTGAAAATGAAAAAGTCCCCTGGAGCTGATGGAGTGTCCAATGAAATGATTAGAAACCTGGGAATTGCAGCAAGAGTAAAGCTACTGCAGATCTTTAACACAAGTTGGTCCGCAGGTAATGTACCACATGTGTGGAGAGAAGCAATAATGATACCACTCCTCAAATCTGGAAAAGATGGCAACACTGTCTCCAACTACAGGCCCATCAGCCTCACAAGCTGTCTATGTAAAACAATGGAACGCATTATCAATCTTAGGATGCAGTGGTACCTTGAAAGTGAAAACCTTCTGGTATCACAGCAAGCAGGTTTCAGACAGTGCTACTCTACTGAAGATCAGGCAACCTACCTCTCCCAAGAGATTGAGGATGCCTTCCAAGATAAGAAACTGGTACTAGCAGCATGGATAGACCTCAGGAAAGCATTTGATAAGGTCTGGAAAGAAGGGCTCCTGAAGAAATTGCGAAATTGCAGGGTTAGCTCAAGAATGTACAAATGGGTAAAAGCATACCTGCATAATAGAAGAGCCAGGGTCCAATTAGACGGTCGCAAGAGCAAGAAAGTTCTACTGCGCCATGGAGTCCCCCAAGGAGGAGTCATGTTACCCACACTTTTCTTGGTTTACATCAATGACCTAGTTGCTGAACTACCACACGGGATCAAAGTGGCAATGTATGCTGACGACCTGGTGATCTGGTGCACGGAAGAACATGCAACAGTGGCCACTAAACAAATACAAAAAGCTATCGATGCCCTAACCTTATGGGCAAATAGATGGTGCGTCAGCATTAACACAGATAAGTTCAGCACTACACTCTTTACCCTCTCACCAAAACAAAAAGCTGGTCATATCAAGATAGATGGAGAGCTCTTGAAAGAAGACAAACAACCCACATACCTCGGAGTTACTTTTGATAAGCTGACATGGAAGCAGCACATAAACAAAGCAACAACAAAAGCCAGGAGGAAGTTAGCTATCCTGAGAAAACTAAGTGGAACCACATGGGGAGCCAGTGGAAATATACTCAGTAAAGTTTACCAGTAAGGCATAAGACCACACCTGGAATATGGTTCAGCTGCGTGGTGTCCTGCATCAAACACCACATTACAAGATCTAGATAAAGTGCAAAACCAGGCACTTAGAATAATGTTGGGAGCAATGAAATCAACACACATAGCAGAGATGCAGATAATGGGAAGAATGCAAACACTTGGCGAACGCAGAGACACAAAAGTACTAATTCAAGCAGAAAAGTTTCAGTGTATGCCAAGTCATCCAATGAAGGAAAGATTCCAAAATCTAGCAATGGGGCGACTGAAAAGAAGCAGCTTTATCCATCAAGCTAAACGACTCCGTAGACAACTTACAGACCTACCTGAAGTTGACAGCCCCTTAAGGCATGTACCAGAACAAACCCCGTGGAGTGAAAGACATGGAATGCCAATATACATTCAGACCCATGTGAAAGGAATACTAAGCGAGGACGAACAGAACAGTGTGCAGCGAATGACAGTCACCCTCAGTTTCCTGGATGAGGAATATCCACAAGATATATGGGTCAGAGTGTATACAGATGGGTCAGCACAGAATGCTGTGAGGAATGGAGGTGCAGGTGTATATATAGAATATCCACACAAGCCTTGAGATACAATCAGAACACCAACAGGAAAATTCTGCAATAATTATGATGCTCAAAATCCAGGCAATTAGTGTGGCAGCTAAAAAACTGCTGAACTCCAACTCTGACCTACAGCCTGTGGTATTCCTGACAGATGCAAGGTCAGTGCTTCAATCTCTCCAGTCTGGAAAACTAACAGACTTGAAAAAACTACTTAGCGAATTGTCTTACCAGTATAGGGTAACCATGCAGTGGATACCCTCTCACTGTGGAATACCAGGAAATGAAAAAGCAGACCAACTGGCTAAGGAAGGTGCTGCCGAAGACCAACCATATATACCAATCACCTACCATCAGAAAAAACAGATGATCAAGTCAATAAGAAAGCCACAAACACCAACACAAGATGACTATCACATTATGAACAGATCAGAACAAGTTATAATTCTACGTCTCATAACAGGACACAGCCGACTCCGCAGTCACATGTATACAAAGTTCAAGATTGGCAACACGGCCATGTGTACATGTGGACAGGCAGCACAGAGTGCCAAACATATACTTCAAGAGTGTTCTGAGCATGAAACGCTGAGGCAGACATATTGGCCAGAGGAAACAACACTGGAATCAAAGCTCTATGGGACACTGTATGAACTACAAAAGACAGTGAGTTTTATTAAGGAGACAGAATTACAGATATAGACATGTTTCAAGTGAACGAAAGAAGAAGAAGAAGATATTGTTCAAACATGTGATGAATAACCTCTTCATGTATATAATACTAATAACAGTTGCTATGATGTAAATGGTGATATGAATGATACTTTCTATGATGTAAATGGTGATATGAATGATACTTTCTATGATGTAAATGGTGATATGAATGATACTTTCTATGATGTAAATGATGATACTGCTCCGTGTAAATGAGTAATATAATTAGAAAGCATCGGGGAATTATTCAACAAATCAGAAATATCAGGCAAGATTTAAGCATAATTCGTTCAACTGACACCGAACCTCGCAGCTAGTCATGTCGTTTTCCAAGTTCTACAAATCTGCACTTCTAAAACAATATATTACAAAAGATATCCTTTCACGAGTGTGCTGCTGGGGCCTGAAAAGAAGTAAAGAACGACAACACTCTTTATCTTCCATGCAAGTCGTAATACAACTAAGGAGGTTATGGTGTGGAGTTGGCTATCCCATCAGTGACACAAAAGCCATGCTGAAGTCAGATTTGTCAGACTTAAAGGCGTATAAATCGCAGCAAAACTGTAAACCATGACACAATGTACACCATTCTCCTGACTACAATATGC
The DNA here is from genome assembly GCA_034231615.1 of Meghimatium bilineatum. NCBI lineage: Eukaryota > Metazoa > Mollusca > Gastropoda > Stylommatophora > Philomycidae > Meghimatium > Meghimatium bilineatum. The sequence continues at coordinate 34,407,720 of CM067317.1, read as the reverse complement.
TAATCTGCAGGAGTTTCAGAACGAACTAAGAAGTAACACCATTCAAAATCTATATCCTTAAGTTATGAATATGGACCAGTAGATCGAGACAACAGCACACATTGCATTGTATGTTTATACTGAGACCACAAACATTTAACACATGCACATACTTTTCTGTACAGATAAATAACACACAAGGCTGCTCCGGATGTATACATAGGTAAATCAATAACCTACTTCAGAATGATGCTTTTACTACAAATGTTATATGATATATTCTTGTTTTAAATGTTTGTGGTCCTCGGTGAATATACACACACCTATACAATTTAGTGGAATGTGTGACTCGGTCTACCGATCCATATTAATCGTGGCTTGGGTACACACGTTTGGTATGTTGACTAAAATCGTATCTTTTTCTTAGTGATGTGGATTGGTGAAATTCGAAAAACGTTGATTTACGTTGCGAGGTGAGTCTGACTCAGCTAAACCGTGATCTTCGACAGTACTAAATGTCCTCTACATAATTAATAAGGGCTTCCGTTACGTTCTTGATTATTGTCGTGGTTTTCGTTGGTCACTATATACTTGGGAGTCGCCTTAGCTATTTTTGGCATGCAACTCCAAGTATATAAATATGATGAAAATACGACAAAAATAAGAAACGTAAAGAATGAAGTCCTAATTAATTATGAACAGAGGTCTTCTACTGGCGAAGGTCACGGATAATCAAATCAGTTTCAAATACCATATGTTACCTAGTGACTCGGTCATTACTAAGAAATCTGAAAGTTGACAACGACACGCCATCTCACAGTCGGCATCCTGTGAAAATCAAAGATATATGGGACATGACTGATACACATTTTTAGAAATATTTATAGGAATCAACTAGCTAGATCAACAGCGTCAAAATCAATCTTATGCCTTTATTGAAGGTTGTAAATCTTGATCTAGAAACTGTGCCATCAGTTTGAATCAACAGTGTTCGGTTTGGGAGGGGGTCGAAACAGCAGCAAATACTTGCAAAATTGTTTATCTTCTTCGCGTGTCGTAAGAAGCGACCGAGTAAAGTGGCTATGGAGTATAGATGGCTGTCCCGTTCCATATAGGGTCAAATTGACCCAGAAGATATGCCAAAGACGAATGGGTCATGCCGAAAGGCGCAGATATCGCAGGAAAGCTGTAAACTATGACAACGCACTCAATTTTCCGGATTAGACCCTGCTAATCTGCACTAGTTTGAGAACGAATGCAGAGGAACAAGTTACCAAAATTACCAAAACTATATAGACCACAGCTGTGTGACCACATGACTACATTAATGAAGAATAAAGATACACTATGAAGAATAAAACTAGCTAAAAGTTATATAGAGTAATATAAGGTAGAAGAAAAGAATACGGTGAAAAGTTAAATGAAGTAACAATACGAGTAAGCAGTAGAACACGAGTCTGTACGCTAAACCTTTTTGCCTTGCGGCGTCAGGTGTAGAAGAGTTCACTGAAGGTGAAAAAACATTTGCTCTGTTGTTTCTAAATGTATTCTAGCATCGGTGTTGCACCATGTTTTTTCTTTAATGTCTTCGTTCTTTATTAGTTGTCTTCGGAAAACTCAATATTACTACGAGTACTTAGAGGTCTCACTGTCAGATTGCTAATCATGTCGCAGTGTTGTTATCAGCACTTTGAGTTATCACTGTCAGATTGCTAATCCTGTCGCAGTGTTGTATCATCACTGAGTTATCACTGTCAGATTGCTAATCCTGTGGCAGTGTTATATCATCACTGAGTTATCACTGTCAGATTGCTAATCCTGTCGCAGTGTTATATCATCAATGAGTTATCACTGTCAGATTGCTAATCCTGTGGCAGTGTTATATCATCACTGAGTTATCACTGTCAGATTGCTAATCCTGTCGCAGTGTTATATCATCACTGAGTTGTCACTGTGAGATTGCTAATCCTGTGGCAGTGTTGTTTCAGATAAACCTCACATGGCTACACTGTGATCTCTAATTAACACATACATTAATGAGACTGCTTATTCTCGATGATCAATCCTGAAACATTGAACTACATTCCCATTTGTGACGATAACAAATACCACAACCGTCATCTCGCGCCATTTTACCCGCAAGAATAAGAGTAAGCAGCTAAATAAGAGTTTAGACAGATAATCAATTGTAGAGGCGATACTTACAGTAAAGTAATACATTATATTTCAAATGTTATGTTAAATAGACGAATCCTTACCTCATAAATCATCGCAGAATCAATTATATGATACAGATATCCAGCTGAATATCAAACCCTTGATCCTAAAATTGAATGAAACGATAAAAAATGCATGAATATTCACATCAATCTGTTGTATAATAACTGAGCTAGTTTTTCAATGTTTGCAGTGTCAAAACATACTTCATAGCAATTTGTTTTCATTAAAATAATGTAATTTTTTTTAACAATTGAGCGAATGAGATTACAATAACACTGAGTGAATATTGCAATGGTTCCATATTGCAAGTGAATATTAGAACACATAAATCAGTGTTAAATATAAGTTTTACGTGCAACTATAGAATTATGATGTTTGTTTAGAATTGAAGGCGGAATAAGACATGTCTATGTGTTAGGTACTCAGTATCATTTTCACAGAACTTGTCTCAGAAAAGTTATGAACATCAGATGGCAAGACAAGATTCCAGATTTCATAGTCTTTGACAGACCTGGTATTCCTAGCATTGACATTATTATGCAGACACAGATTCGTTGGACAGGTCATCTGGTACGTATGCCAGATCATCGCCTGCTTAAGATACTTCTCTATGGTGAGCCGGAGAATGGTACAAGATCTCAAGGTGGCCAAAAGAATCGCTACTAGGACTTGTTAAATACCTCACTGAAAACCTTTGAAATAGACCAAGATACATAGGAAGAACTTGCACAAAGTAGAGTTGCATGGCGCTCTACAGCCAAAAAGGGCGCATCATCTTGTGAAAAGAGGAGATATTCAGCAGCTCAACAGTGGAGAGTAGCTAGAAAGTCACGGATAGACTAAACACAGTCTACAGTGGTCATTCCATGCCCGAACTGTTCAAGAACATTTGCGGCTCGAACAGGGCTTATTAGCCATCTACGAACTTATAGTCAAGAACATACCTCGAACTGAATTTCAACAGTGGATGCAACACATGATCAGCATCACTTGTGATGCACAAACAACACAGGTACTCAGTATTTAGTCAATAGTTCAAACACACACTAACTTCATGTATGTCCATTTGTTAGGTACTCAGTATTTAGTCAATAGTTCAAATAGGCTTACCCTACCTTCATGTATGATGTTTATACTCAATATTTAGTCAATAGTTCAAGTAGGCTTACCCTACCTTCATGTATGATGTTTATACTCAATATTTAGTCAATAGTTCAAGTAGGCTTACCTTAACTTCATGTAAGATGTTTATACTCAGTATTTAGTCAATAGTTCAAACATACACTACCTTCATGTAAGATGTCTACACTCAGTATTTAGTCAATAATTCAAACATACACTAACTTCATGTATGAGAAAGGTCTCACCACTGGGTTTAAGACCAAACAACATGGATATACGGAAACTTTCCGTTTGTGGTATCACCACAAAACTGTATCCATGATCGGAATCGAGTATAAAGCTGTCATCAGAACGTCAACGAGACTTCATTCGTGACGTTTCTGATTATTGTCGTGTTTTTCGTTGACACTATTTATATACTATAATATAAATCGCATGTAAAAAAGCCCTGTCGGACCAACGAAACGCATGGAAATAATTTTTAAAAATCAGCATTTCAAGTCATGTTTACTTCTTTTACAGATGTCTTTCTTAGCGACGGCCTTGCTTTATCTATACAATTATGGTATTACTACCTCTGTAGGAGATTTATCATGCACATATACTTCGCTCAGCGCTGTGGGTATGATATAACACTCTGTAGAAACCTACCGCACAGGAATATACAACAGTACAACAGTTCATAATTCCTGGAGATCGAATAAAACATTTTCAAAATAGAAAACTGACCTAAGACACAGTTGAAAAAACAACGATTCATCGCGAGAATGCTCAAATGTTACATCCACACTTGTTGGTTATTGTTCTCATATTCAAGTCATACATTTCCAATTTATTGTACTTTCTGATAGTTCCCGCTGACACTGTTTTAAAATGTAATTAAATCAGTAATTGTTACTGAACTGATCTGTATAATGTACACGTAGTCACTAGTGTTTTTGTTTGTCTTTATTCGGTGTTCAAAACAATGACCGTGGGAAGAGAGAATCACATGAGAGTAAAACTTAAATTATCAACGCGCGCAGCAGCGACACACAAAAAAATAACCGTTGAGAGAGCGTTAGATTGATACGCGTAGTACGTAAGAGAAAACGATACAAATACGTAGATTAACAGGACATCAGTAAATGGTGACATAATCCTAAGTAAGTCTTGTTTCTTGTTAGGATGAAAATAGTTTCTTGGTGTAATCTGAATTTGATTGCTGGATAGATAATTACAAATAGTTCTATTATAGTGTATCTTCCCTGTTAATTTGGTTCTCTGGATCTATGAGGGGTAGAGCAAAAGCCGAAACTTCGCAGGGACGACCGGAGCAGCAACTCCTGTTAGCTGTAAAATCAAATGCTAGGGTCAACAAAAGCGAAATTAATTTGGTTTATGTAAAAGGAGCGAGAGCTTGCCCAGAGCTGCAAAATTCCTAGTATCGAAGCTGAATAGAGCTTATCATCGATGGAGTAAATACATGGAGCAGTACAGGAACATTAGAACTTGCATATTTTTGTACAACTTTCTCTAAAGTTTTATTTCGTACCCAAAAGACACAAGCTCTAGACACCATGTCATGCTTTGATGATAAGCTGTTTATTCAGAGGTGGTACACACGTAATTTTAAAGTTAAGGTACTGCGAGTAACACCTCACTATATAGCCGTAACATCTGCTAGAGATTTGCTGTTGCTACATTGTGGTTGGTATATTGGGGCAACTGGTTAGACCTTCTGCACAGATTTATATCGTCTTTTAGAATGTATCTCATCTAGCGATTCAGCGCCCCATGATCCAATGTTTCTGCAGACCAAAAACGATCATGTACTGTTCAAATTCTCACCCTTAGAACAATTATATTGAAGAATCAGTGGAGATACAATCTTCACTTATCAACTTTATTGATAAATGGCATTTGATATTCTGCACCGTTCAACACTGGAAAATACACTGAAATGGACGGACAATAGAACTCTTAGTGATCTTGATTTTGCAGATGACTTAGCGTTATTAAATTCAACTCCTGCTAAGGCACAAGATATGTTAAATCGACTTTGTCATTTTTCAGAACAAATTGACCTTCAAGTCAAGACTTCCTAGACTTCTTCTTCGTTCTTTCTCAAACTCCTGCAGATTAGCAGGATGTAGCCCGGAGAACGGAATGCGTTGTGTCATGATTTACAACATTGCTGTGATATCTGCGCCTTTTGGCATGACACATCCGACTTCAGCATGGCTTTGGGTTACTGACCCTATATGGGATGGGACAGCCAATTTCATCCCATAAACTCCTTAGTCGCCTTTTACGACATGCATAGAAGGTAAACAGTGTTGCTATTCTTTGCTCCCCTTTCTGACCCCGGCAACACACGGGCGTCTTCCAAGACTAAGATCATGAACTTACTAACTGTAATTTTAAAATCACTCTCAACGACGAAACATGTCAAAGTTGATAACTCTTACTATTTAGGAAGCAAAATGACACAAGATGGAGATACAACAGAAGAGATTTCCACCAGAGTTGTGTTGACATCAAGTGCATTCACCTACCTAACAAACAAGGTAAATATACCAAGCTACGACTGTTCAACTCCAATGTAATATCCGTATTAACGTACGATTGCGAAAGTTGGAAGATAACAAAAACACTGGGGGAGAAAATAAATCAATTTGAAAAAAAAAAGTCTTAGAAAACTATTAAATATTGGTTGGAAAGAATTCAAGTCAAACAAGGAAGTAAGAGACGACACCAAATAGCAATGTGTTTCTACAACAATAAGAAGAAAACGATGTACTTATATCGGACATGTACTTAGTATGAATGAAAACAGACTGCCACTACAATCATTGAAATGGGTACCAGATGACAAAAGAAAAAAAAGGTAGACCAAGATAAAATCTTCGCAGAACAACCATCACAGAGGGTATAACTATGGATCTCAACAACATATAAGAACTACACACAGTAGTATCACATCACTCAAACTCGAGAGCTCTGGTTTCTGCCCTATGCAACGTATTCTGCGCCGAATGAACATAGATAAATAGATATATATTTATTATTCTCTTCGAATATTTCTTCATCTTTTTCAGCGTTCATTCTCAAATTCCCGCTGATTCTCTCTTGTAGCAGGACAATAGTCCTACTAGATTTCCAGCAGGATGTAGTTCAGAGAATGGAAATGGACGTAACCGTTTTATTTTCGACAATATGCCGACACGTCCGTTTTCAGATGTCTTCGAATATGATACATGTCCTTATCTCCGCTTCCGTAAATCTCAAGGTATAACAACTGATGGTTTTGACTCCGTGTTGGTTGAGTTTTATTTTTGAAAAATGTGTTCGGTGTTGTCTCCAGACTACACCGATCATCACTCACAATTCGCGCATTTGTGATACTGACTTATGCGGCTCTGTTATCCTCCGATATCGCAGTCAGAAAATTAGTATGTCTGTTTGGTTCATAGGTTAACCATATGTTATTATGACAATGCCAGCTAACTTATCAGCTCATTCGTTTTCCTCCACAACCGCGTATCCGGGGACAAAGTATCAGTGATTTTATGCATTGAAATCTACTTTGTAGCCCTACCCAATGACTCCACGAAGTCTTGGATATTTTCAGAGTACGGACAATAAGGTTAGGAAAATATACTGGAAGTGCCTATCTTCTATAGCAGGGCAATGACCCTGCCAGACTTCCAATATGATGTCAGGATGTATGTCCATATAAGGAAATGAGTTGTGTCGCCGTTTTATTTCGTCAATGGCCCGACAAATAGGAAAATAAAAAGTCAACGATTTCGGCGTTGATAACCAATACATTCAGTATGTTTAGCACTTGCACTGAATGGTAGACGCATGTACCTGCCATATTGCTATTGTAAGACAGCTGTACGAGAGAACTGGTTCCGGTACTGACACACTGGTTACTAAGCACAAAGCTAACCACGGTTACGTATCATCATCTATCTATTCGCTAAACCATTATTTGCTTTTCAACGTCAGGAATAGAAGAGTTCTCTGGAGATGACCCTCGTGTGTGCTAAGTATATTATGGAATTTGTCGCCTCTTTTATTTCGATGGTCCATCGTTTTCGAGGCCGGCCTCTAGGTCTGCCGTCACTGCATCTGTGTAGCATAGCTTGCTGTGGTATGCTGTCTGGTGGTAGTCTGCTGATGTGTGCAAACCATTTGATCTGTTGGCTCTTAATATACTCCGAGATTGGGGCGGTGCCAGTTCTTTGTCTAATGTCCTCATTTCTCACTCTGTCTCTTAGCGCTATTCCTAGGATTATGCGCCAGCATACTATTTCAGTTGTCACTAGTTTACGTTTGTCTTGTGCAGTCGTTGCCACATATAAATAACCAAATGGTCGGAGGGTGTCCGACAAAGTGGAGGGTGCCACAGTAACCGAACGAACAAATAGTAAAGCAAAATGAATTGAACTGGTTACTAAAAACACTTACCTTGCCTATGAATAAAAAATATATAAAAAAGTATATACAAAAAAAACATACAATAAAACTACACAGGACAAATATCCACGTATCGGTCCAAATGGAACCTTTTTCAAGAGACAAATAACAATAAACTCCAAAATAATAAACAAAATAGATGAGTTAGATTTCATCAAGCCATGTCTCCATTTTTGTTCCATGGTATTCTGTGGATTTCTCTGTAACATTTTGTTTCAAATGCTGCTGTTATATTTTTCCCTTTGTGTGTCCAGGATTCACACCCATATATTGCCACTGGGAATATGCAAGCTTTTAGAAATGGTAATTTTGTTTTGCAGCAGCTCAGCCATGTTTTTCCGATTACGTCTCCTTGACATTTCGTCGCTGTCTAGCTTATCTATCGACAAAGTCACATACATCTACTTCTGTTGAAATACAAACTAGTGTAGAACTATATAATGTTATTTTACAGAGCATCAGTATCTGAGATATCGAGTGCGACAGTCAATCAGACTTGTATTCGCTCAATTCGGTCACAACACGATGTAGATAGGAAATTGTTATTTGACACGTTTTTGAGTATACTCGTGTCTAATCATAGACTTGTCACTTCTGGTGTCACAGTCGCGTGTATTTTAATAGTCGCAATATGATGACATGTTCCGGCACAGTTTCCTATACCTATAATTAATGTACTAGCAATGTCTATGACGTGTTTACGATGAGACACTAAAATTACATGTTATACTCTATACAACTATCTAATATTTGGTACGGTTATACGTAGACAGTAACAAATAAAAAGGTATGAACGTAAAGATGTTGGTTGCGGAGAGGTGATTTGGTTGTAGCGGCGAAATATAAAGGTGGAATGGGCAATACATTGACAAGAATGAATAGATGTTGGAGCTTTAAGTCGGCAAGAATAGATACATGTTGGGGCAATATAGTAAGAATGTGTAGGTGTAGATGAAATAAAACAACAAGAATGGATAGATGTAGGGCAATTAAAAAAAAGTGGAAGATTTAGAGGTAATCAAGCGGCAAGTAAGGATAGATAAAGAGCGATAAAAAGAAGAAAGGTATATATTTAGAGGCAACAAAAGCACAATAATGTTAGATAAAGGACGATAAGGGCAAAAATGGGTAGAATAGAAACAATAAAATTACAAGAATGGATAGATGTAGGGAAATACAAAAGGCAAGAATGTGTGGATTTAGGACAATAAAAAAGCAAGAATTTGTAGATTTAGAGAAAATAAGACGTCAAGAATGTGTAGATTTAGAGACAATAAGACGTCAAGAATGTGTAGATTTAGAGACAATAAGACGGCAAGAATGTGTAGATTTAGAGACAATAAGACGTCAAGAATGTGTAGATGATATAATACCTTTAACTGTGAGCAGGTAGCTCTGAATAAGCCCTGTATAATAATAATAATATACATAACCAATCAGGATCATAAAGGTGAATCAGCACAAAAAGCTCTCCAAACAACTATGTCCTCATCCATTTGGATGAGTGTAGGAAATCACGCCCAGACCATTTATTGATGTTATTAATTCAGGATTTTCTTTACCCTCTTCTCCTCCTTCCGAGATCGACTGTTCCCTGCAAAATAATTGGAGAAAGAGAGCCGCGTCTAGCTACATGTCCAAGCCAAATATGCTTACGTCGTTTCACTACTACCAAAAGTGGTTCCTGATAACCGGCAAGCTTGTTTATTTGTTGCCGGACAAATATATTTTTCTTTTGTTCTATATAGCTAATTTTTAACAAACGTCTGTAACACTTGTTTTCAACAGTCCTTCTTTAATCCTTCTTTCTGTGTTTGCATTGAGTGTCCAACTTTCACATCCGTATAAAACTATACTTAGCATTAGCGATCTCAATAGATTCATCTTTACTGTAATACCGATCTTAATTTTTCCAAATCGTATTTAACCTTGCCATGGCAACCATCGCCATCTCGCGTCTTAGCTTAATCTCATTTTCCGAGTTGTCATCATCCCATATTTGTGATCCGAGATTATTTTAAGGTGGTAAATTCTTCAAGTTTGTGGACCGTTTCAACGAATATTCGTGTGATCTTGCTTGGTATCACTAGTTATCGCAGCAATACTGTAAACTATGACACAACGCATTCCGTTCTCCGGACTACATCCTGCTGATCTGCAGGAGTTTGAGAACGAACGCAGAAGAAGAAGTATCACTAGTCACCAAAATCTTGCTTTTATCAATGCTAATTTCCATGCTGGTAATACTAACTAACGTCTTCTAATTGTGTGGTGAGTTCATGAGACCCTAGCGTTTCTGACAAAAACATTTCTTCAGTTAAGTAAACGAAATCCCCATCGAGGCCAGCACCGTGCAGTGGTGATGGGGTTTAGTTCAGCCATCAGAGGCTGGAAACTAAGACTGGTCGGGCAATCCCACTCGAGAAGGACCATAGTCCTGCCCAAGTAAACAGAGTGCTGAAGACGGAGGCATTAGCCGAAAGGGGCACAGATAAGCAAGATGCCACGCACAAAACACAATGGAAACATATCTGTATTTATAAATAGTTATGGTGCCTGCAATGTGGCGGACGTTCAGGCAGGGATGATGCCAGGCCCTATACCTCGAAAGGGCCCAACCTCAGTTACTGGAAGTCCTTCTCAATTGCCCCGAGGAGCCAGGAGGCAAGGGAATAGAGTTACTGGCCAAACAAACAAACGACCAATAAAAATAATGCACTGGAATGCTGAGGGTGTCAACAGTAAAAGAGATGGATACAGCAAAAAATTGGAACTTGAAAATGTCATCAGTGAAGAACAAGTTAATATATGCTGTATCCAAGAAACACACCCCAGCAGCGACATAGCCTTCAAAATCAGAGGCTACCAGTGCTACCGGTCTGACAGAAAGGACAGGTGAAAGGGTGGAATTTCGACACTTGTTAAAAATAATATCAGCGCATGTCAGCTGGAAGTATATATGGAAGGTGCAGAATACCAGATGCCCGACCTAAAAACAGACAGTGCAGAATTCCATCTCCTGAACTACTACTGCCCAAATGATAAACTATTGGCACTCTACACAATTCCAGACAAAGAGAGACTTATGGTGTGTGGTGACATCAACAGCCACTCTCAGAGCTGGGGCTACGATCATATCGACAAGAGAGGTGAGGAACTTGAGAGCTGGCAGGATGAAAATAATCTCATCCTTATTAACCAGGCAGCAGACCCACCACCTCTACACCAGACCTGGCATTCAACTCACCAGGCTTGGAATGGAACATCACACGTGTCGTTGGAAAGCAGTTTGGGGGTAGTGACCACAGACCAGTATTTCTGGAAATCCACAATGAATTTACCAAGGACAGCAGCACGCTCACTATGTGGAACTATAAAAGGGCAGACTGGAAAATGTACCAGCATTTAACCAGTGTTCTAGCTAAGGACATGAACTTGGACAAAGACATCAATAGAGCAGTGAGTGAATTTAATAGATGTATACTACATGCTGCTAATAAAACCATACCCAGGGGGGCACGCAAAAACTACAAACCCTAATGGAATGATGAACTGGAAAAGCTGCAAAATGAGATGGAAACATCTAGACAGCAGGCTGAGAACAGACCTAGCCAAGAACATCACAACAAATATCAGCAAACAAAGGCTAATTTTCAAAGGGCCAAGTTACAAGCCAGACGGAGCAGCTGGAAAGAAAAACAGAGTCGCTTAAACTAGAAAGAGATACTAGGATATTATGGAAACTTGTAAAACAACTAAATGATGAAGGTACAGGGAGAAATACCAGGATCACACTTTATAAAGATAGAAACATTTTAACAGGTAAACATGCAGCTGAATACTTTGTAGATTCCTTTGCAGAAGACAATAACGTCAAAGTCAGCCCAGACAAACAACAGGAGGTTCGAGAGAACCAGCAAAACATTGGACAAGGCGAACCTATACCTGAAGTCATGGAGGCACCAATCACAATGAGAGAACTGGAGCAGGCAATATCCAAATTGAAAATGAAAAGGTCTCCTGGAGCTGATGGAGTGTCCAATGAAATGATTAGAAACCTGGGAATTGCAGCATGAGTAAAGCTACTGCAGATCTTTAACACAAGCTGGTCCACAGGTAATATACCACAGTCGTGGAGAGAAGCAATAATGATACCACTCCTCAAATCGGCAAAAGATAGCAACACAGTCTCCAACTACAGGCCCATCAGCCTCACAAGCTGTCTATACAAAACAATGGAACGCATTATCAATCTTAAGATGCAGTGGTACCTTGAAAGTGAAAACCTTCTGGCATCACAGCAAGCAGGTTTCAGACAGTGCTACTCTACTGAAGATCAGGCAACTTACCTCTCCCAAGAGATTGAGGATGCCTTCCAAGATAAGAAACTGGTACTAGCAGCATGGATAGACCTCAGAAAAGCATTTGATAAGGTCTGGAAAGAAGGGCTCCTAAAGAAATTGCGAAATTGCAGGGTTAGCTCAAGAATGTACAAATGGGTAAAAGCATACCTGCATAATAGAAGAGCCAGGGTACAATTAGATTGCCGCAAGAGCAAGAAAGTTCTACTGCGTCATGGAGTCCCCCAAGGAGGAGTCATGTCACCCACACTTTTCTTGGTTTACATCAATGACCTAGTTGCTGAACTACCACACGGGATCAAAGTGGCAATGTATGCTGACGACCTGGTGATCTGGTGCACGGAAGAACATGCAACAGTGGCCACTAAACAAATACAAAGAGCTATCGATACCCTAACCTTATGGGCAAATTGATGGTGCGTCAGCATTAACACAGATAAGTGCAGCACTACACTCTTTACCCTCTCACCAAAACAAAAAGCTGGTCATATCAAGATAGATGGAGAGCTCTTGAAAGAAGACAAACAACCCACATACCTCGGAGTTACTTTTGATGATAAGCTGACATGGAAGCAGCACATAAACAAAGCAACAACAAAAGCAAGGAGGAAATTAGCTATCCTGAGAAAACTAAGTGGAACCACATGGGGAGCCAGTGGAAATATACTCAGTAAAGTTTACCAGCAAGGCATAAGACCACACCTGGAATATGGTTCAGCTACGTGGTGTCCTGCATCAAACACCACATTACAAGATCTAGGTAAAGTGCAAATCGAGGCACTTAAAATAATGTTGGGAGCAATGAAATCAACACCCATAGCAGAGATGCAGATAATGGGAAGAATGCAAACACTTGGCGAACGCAGAGACACAAAAGTACTAATTCAAGCAGAAAAGTTTCAGTGTATGCCAAGTCATCCAATGAAGGAAAGATTCCAAAATCTAGCAATGGGGAGACTGAAAAGAAGCAGCTTTATCCATCAAGCTAAATGACTCCGTAGACAACTTACAGACCTACCTGAAGTTGACAGCCCCTTAAGGTCTGTACCAGAACAAACCCCGTGGAGTGAAGGGCATGGAATGTCAATATACATTCAGACCCATGTGAAAGGAATACTAAGCGAGGACGAACAGAACAGTGTGCAGCGAAGGACAGTCACCCTCAGTTTCCTGGATGAGGAATGTCCACAAGATATATGGGTCAGAGTATACACAGATGGGTCAGCACAGAATGCTGTGAGCAATGGAGGTGCAGGTGTATATATAGAATATCCACACAAGCCTAGAGATACAATAAGAACACCGACAGGAAAATTCTGCAATAATTATGATGCAGAAATCCAGGCAATTAGTGTGGCAGCTAAAACACTGCTTAACTCCAGCTTTGGCCTACAGCCTGTGGTATTCCTAACAGATGCAAGGTCAGTGCTTCAAGCTCTCCAGTCTGGAAAACTAACAGACTTGAAAAAACTACTTAGCGAATTGTCGTACCAGTATAGGGTAACCATGCAGTGGATACCCTCTCATTGTGGAATACCAGGAAATGAAAAAGCAGACCAACTGGCTAAGGAAGGTGCTGCCGAAGACCAACCAGATATACCAATCACCTACCATCAGAAAAAACAGATGATCAAGTCAATAAGAAAGCCACAAACACCAACACAAAATGACTATCACATTATGAACAGATCAGAACAAGTTATTATTCTACGTCTCAGAACAGGACACAACCAACTCCGCAGTCACATGTATACAAAGTTCAAGATTGGCAACACGGCCATTTGGACAGGCAGCACAGAGTACCAAACATATAATTCAAGAGTGTTCTGAGCATGAAACGCTGAGGCAGACATATTGGCCAGAGGAAACAACACTGAAATCAAAGCTCTATGTGACACTGTATGAACTACAAAAGACAGTGAGTCTTATTCAGGAGACAGAATTACAGATATAGACATGTTTCAAGTGAACGAAAGAAGAAGAAGAAGTAACCGAAATGACACTCATACATATACACTTTTCTGTCTTAAAGTCATGATTGTAATAAGGGTGTTTGTGAATGCATGTTTAGTCCCTGAATGGAGAAATCCAGTGTGGCAGTCTCTCATGATTATTACATGCCAGGAATGCAGCATATGAGTCTGAGCCAACTAGTTCATTATTTTTCTGTCAGAACTGTTGACCATCTGCAGTTAAGGGACAGCCTTCCCTGTCATCTAGGATTCAGCATAAAACAAGACTAAATGTGCAATATTTACTGGCCAGCATGTCTCCGTCATCCATGGGAACCATTTGAGAGACGGCACAAGTAAGAAATCGAAGCAAAACATGCAATGACGATGACTTTATCACAGATGACTGGTTGTCAGCCTGTCCCAAAACTTTCCTTAGCCACCTCCCTACGAAATGCCTGGAAAGAAGACATCCACTATATTCTCTGCACCCGAAACTAGAACTTGAGGCCCAGGATGTCACACGAGCGACAAGAATGGAGAGATGTAGGGGGCAATAAAAATGCAAAACTGGGAAAGTGTAATCATAAAACAATACCGTCTCCGCAACGAAGGTTGGCTGCAACGTATCTCCAATATCCCCTGCCTCTTGTCTTGGTGATGCACCCTGCTAGACTAAAATGTCCATTTCGTGATGTTACTCTCCCACTTGTATCTCTGCCTACCTCTTGCTCTCCTCCCTTCTACTCTATCTTCAAGTAAGATCTTCAAAAAGGTGTCATGTTTTTTTTAATATATCCAAAATACTTTCTTCATTTTATCTTTATTTCCTTTAATAGTTATTTTTACATATGAAGTTGTTAGAACCTTTTTGTTTGTTTTCTTCTTCCTATTTTTATATTTATATATATATATAATCTCAAAGGCATCAATTTTATCTTCTACTTGTTTCTTCATTGACCATGTTTCTAATCCATACATTGATTTAGAATAGATGTAACATGTTATACGTAACATTGTTAGTATGTTTGTAATTTTGTTCGATGTCAATATTGTAATAATGTTTATACATTTGGTAGGTGTAGAGGCAATAAAACGACATGAATAAATAGATGTAAGACGATACAAAGCTAACAATAAGAAGGTGTCATTATCAGGTGCCATGCCGGCTGGGGTAGGCGATCATGGCTCTCCACAGCTCTCGGTCTACATTATTATGTATCAAGATCGTTGTTGTTGTTTCCCTGCCGTGCCAGATTGTCAAACTGTCTAATATGTTCTCACGTTGTCGCCCTCTGGGTCTGGTGCCTTTAATCTTGCCTGTTATGACTACGTTTTCCAAATCTTATTGTCTCATGAAGTGGTCACAAATGAAGATTGTCTTTTTCTTATATTATTGATTAGGGTCCGTTACGCATTTGATTTTTTCGACACCTACACATTAGTTTTTCTCGCAGTCCATGGTATTCTCAGCATTCTTCTGTAGATCATAATATATATTGCCTCTCATTTCCCACTTTCAAGTTTGTTCATTGTGGAAGACTAACATCCATATGTTAGTATAGGAGTTATAGAGCACTGCAGAACTCTCTTCATCACCTCTAATGACGAGGTCATATTACACAATATGTTTCATTTTTCTGAATGTTGTTTTTGTCTCCCCCATATTCTGCTTCTGATTTCTGTTCAGCTTCATACACCTGCTGTAATCATTGTACCTAAATATGTGAAGGATTTGTTTTATTACTATATCAATCACTTTGATCTAGCAAGGTGTGGTATTTTGTTTCTTTGAAATAACCATTACTTATGTTTTCTTTATATTTAGGAAGAAACCTTTTTCTTTATTTTCTGTGACTACTACATCAATTAAATCTTGAACTTCTTTCTCACTTTTAGCAATCAGAGCAGTGTCATCGGCATATCTCAAATTATTTATGTTATGTCCTCCTACTGATATTCCTGGGATATCAACTATTTCACGCATTATGTTTTCACTGTATAAAGAGAACAGGTCTGGAGAAAGTACACATCCCGGTCTAACTCCTTGTTTTATTTGTTGAAAAGGGCCAACTTGATTTCCTACTCTTACTGCTGCTGTTTGTTGCCAGTACATGTTCTTGATGATTCTTAAATCCTTACTATCGGTGCTCAAATTCCCTAGCATGTGTATAACGTCATTATGTTTAACTTTATCTAATGCGTTTTTGTTGTCTATAAAATAGAGTTACAGATCTGGTTTTACCGCTATACACCTCGCTATTAGTGTTCTCAAAATATATATAACACTGTTGGTACAACCCGACGTACTAGACCTACATACATTAAGGATAATGTCAGAACCTCATGGCTTTCGTCATAAACCTGTAGATACACAGGGGTATAACATGAGTCTCAGAAAGAGGTGGATGTTACTAAAAATAGCTGGGTGTAAACCAATTCTCACAGAAAACAAGTACTTCTCTATATTTTCTCCGTTGATCTCATGCAGCGCCAATTATCTTGGTCACATGCGAATTTGTCCGGCTTTTTCTTGACTGGCAACGCATGTCTCCGCAACAATAGCTGAAACGTAATGTGTTCAGCAGGCTATGCTTTCATTATTGTTGCTATTATTATTATTATTATTATTAATATTATATTATTAATGTCGTTGATGTTATGGTTAATGCTGCTGTCATCGTCGACATAACGGTGACGGCGGCCGGTGTTGTTTTAATACTAATAATATTATTTTAAAAAAACAAATAACAATGTAAAGACTTGCCAGCCATACATTTTGAAAACGACCGAATATAACAAGTGTCAAATGTCCAATTGGTTGAGAAAATAAATAGTGTCAAATGTCCAATCGGTTGAGAAAATAAATAGTGTCAAATGTCCAATCGGTTTAGAAAATTCATCATCATCACCTGACATCATTTCCTGAAAGTGGTCTGCCGTATGGATTCTCTTAACTCTTCGCGATTCTGGACGCGTTGACCTAACACCTAGAGATATGTTTAAGCAATATGATATATCACTGCACCATAGACGTCTTTCCCTGTTGCCGTTAACTCTGCCTTCAGCTATTAATCTTTCCATGCTGTTATGTCTCATTAAAAATTCACTTCTTTCTTGTTAGGATGTTGTTAAGGAGCCAGCCCTCTCCGGCGTTTATTATCTTAACACTTTTTTATTTGTCTTTTGAGCTGTCCATCGTATACGTAAAATTCTTCTGTAGCATCTCATTTCGAAAGCAGCGATTCTCTTTGCTAGTGTTTTACTTAATGTCCATGCCTCACAATCGTATATTGTCACTGGAAATACGTATGCTCTGGTCATACATAGTTTGACTATGCTGCTGGTACCTTGCCAAAGATTTTTATTTGCGCAAGTTTTAATATCGCCATTGTAATGTTTCTCTTGATGTGGATAGCGCACTCTCCTGAGCTATTTATGTTTGTGCCCAAATACTGGAACTTTGTTACGCCCTCTAGTTCGAAATTGTCAATTATTATCTTTGGTAAATTCACTTTATCCGTTGTCATAATTTTTTTTGTCTTCATATTTACGTTTATGTTTTGGGCTTCACTTTGCTCTTTTATTGATAGTAACATTTGCTCGAGACAAGTGTTTCTCAACTCTATTTAAAACCATGCCCCATCTAAGCCTTTCTAAAGTTCTGACCTCCCCCCCCCCCCCGAAAATATAATCAATAAAAGGTAGTACTGCTAGTAGAACATAATGAAAATAATACTCACGTGGAGGACAGGTAATGAAGTTCTACTGGTAAACAACTAACACACTATGACTGTCGGATGCCTACATAAATAAATATATTATACACAACAAAACACAGAATATAATCATACAAATGACAATACACAGGACATAATCGACGTTTCGGACCTAAAGGCCTTTGTTAGGATACGCAATAACATACAAACATAAAAATAGCACAAGTCGAAATGAATACACAATAAGCGTGTCCGAGTGAAATATCACTATACAATCTTGTACAATCATCACCGGCTTATAGTATCCAAACTAAATTTCACCATTGCAAGAAAAAGACGTCCACAGGGACAAAAGATAGAAAAACGCCTAAACACTGATCGGTTGAGTAACCACGATATAAAAAATAATCTCTCCAAGGATCTCGACGTAGCCTTGGGAGACTTAGATCTTCTTAATACCACATCTGAAGATAGCTGGGCTTCGTTTAAAGGAATTATTTACGCCAAAGCGAAGGAACATTTGGGAGTGAAGGTACATAGACACCAAGACTGGTTTGATGATAATAATTTTGAGATAACATCCTTGTTAGAAGAGAAACACAAAGCTTTCAAGAAACTACAAGGGGCAGCATCTTCACCGTCCAAGAAAGTAGCCTATAACAAGATCCGTAACACTTGTCAAAAGAAGCTTAGAGAGATGAAGGATAAATGGCTAAGTCGAAAAGCTGAAGAAATTCAAATGTTTGCAGACAGAAAGGACTATAAGCGATTCTATGAGGCTTTAAGAACTATCTATGGTCCACACTCATCGGGATCACCACCTCTATTAAATGCCGATTCGTCGAAGCTTCTCACTGATAAAAATGACATCTTAAATCGTTGGGCTGAACATTTTGAAGAAATCCTAAACAAACCATCAGTAATAAATGAAGAAGTCATAAACAGAATACCACAACTTAGGATAAGAGAAGAACTCGATATACCTCCAAGCAGGCAAGAGGTTATTATAGCGATTAAACAAATGTCAAATGATAAAGCTCCAGGTTTGGATGCCTTACCTGCTGAAATTTATAAAAATGGCGGACCACTGCTGATTAAAAAACTAACTGACATTTTTGGTATTTTCTGGAACTCAGGTACATTGCCTCAAGATCTAAAAGATGCTTCTATAGTGCACCTATATAAAGGCAAAGGTACCAAACAGTCTTGCGATAATCATAGGGGCATATCACTTTTGTCTATAGCTGGTAAAATTCTCGCTCGTGTCATACTCAACAGATTAAATAATTCTCTACTAAACGAGCTACTCCCAGAGAGTCAGTGCGGTTTTCGTGCAGGTCGTGGTACAGTTGATATGATATTCTCTGCAAGACAAATTCAGGAAAAGTCACAAGAGCAACATAGTGAACTCTTAGCAACATTTGTGGACTTAACTAAAGCATTCGATACCGTTAACAGAGAAGGACTGTGGAAGGTGCTTACAAAGTTCGGATGCCCCCCAAAACTTGTCACTGTGATACGACAATTTCATGACGGTATGATGGCTAGTGTTATCTGCGACGGAGGAGTATCTCCTGCATTCCCTGTCACAAATGGTGTAAAGCAGGGATGTGTGCTGGCCCCTACTCTTTTCAGCCTGTTATTTACAGCCATGTTAACGGAAACACACCATAGTAATGAAACAGCAGGCATAATGATCAATTACAGAACGGATGGTGGTCTTTTCAATTTACGTCGTCTAAAAGCAAACACGAAAACTAAATCTAGTACTGTTAGAGAATTACTTTATGCTGACGACTGTGCATTGTATGCTGACTCTGTCGTAAACATGCAGAGCAACATAGACCGCTTCTCAAAGGCCTGCAACAACTTTGGTCTCACTATTAACACCAAAAAAACAGAAGTCATGCACCAAGCAACATCAAATAGCCAACATACTGCTACTTCCATCATCGTCAAATAAGGAAAAACTGCAGGTAGTCGACAATTTTACTTACCTTGGAAGCACTCTCTCTCGCGATGTCAACATTGATGTGGAAGTTAACAAGAGACTGGCAAAAGCTAGTGCTGTATTTGGCGGATTACGCAAAAATGTATGGGACAGAAGAGGTATAAGAACAACCACCAAACTACAAGTATATCATGCTGCTGTTATACCAACCTTACTATACGCCTGCGAAACGTGGACAGTGTATGCTAGACATGCAAGAAAGTTAAATCATTTCCATCTTACCTGCCTACGTAAATTACTAAACATCCATTGGTGGGACAAAGTACCAGACTACGAGGTCTTGGAAAATTCAACCTCAATCAGCATCCACACAATACTTATGAAGGCGCAGGCACGCTGGGCAGGCCATCTTGTGCGCATGGAGAACTCGCGATTGCCAAAACAAATATATTATGGAGAACTCAAGGCAGGATTTCGAAAAGCTGGTGGACAGAAAAAGCGTTTCAAAGACACGCTCAAGTCATCCTTGAAACATCTTAACATTGACGTAGGTGCTTGGGAGAGCCTCGCTCAGGATAGAACGGCTTGGCGTTACAGCATTAGAACGGGAGCACTAGCGGCAGAAGAATTCAGACAAGAAACTGCAAGACAGAAGCGGACACGTAGAAAAGAAAAAACATCTCAACCTCACACAGATACATTCTATTGTTGTCAATTCTGTAAAAGAACATTTTGTGCGCGCATTGGACTTGCTAGTCATTTAAAAACGCACTATTAACTTTATTATTTTATTATTTATTGTTATTATTATTATGGTTGAGTTTTTGGTCATCGTCGATCACGACGGACGAACATCATACAATCTTGACAAAAATATACACTATATGTCATCTATACAATCCCGTAGTCCTAAACTTCGATAACAGTTACCTTGTTGTTCCGACAGGCCGACGTTGTGCTTGAACTAGTTACGTGCACGGCGTGGGTGGACGGAACAATAAAGAAACCTGTCGCATGGGCCAGAGTTGCGCCCTGATGTCGACGTCTGTTTAGGCGGCATTGGACTCGAAGCACCATCGAGTCGAATGGCTGCTGGAACAGAGGGCGGAGCACTTATGGGAATGCCCCACGTGCTGTGAGGCCAGTTTTCTAATCAAGAATCAAGAATAATTTATTACTAAATGCATACTGGCCCACCCTGTATTTTTCATATCTCAAACTAAAACGTATTGAAATATTCAGTAATCATATTCTTATCATGTAAAACTATAAATGTCGTAATAAGAGAGTTTAAACCTCGAGCTAAGAATAAGCAAGGCTACAACAGCTAAAATTGTATCTACAATCGGCTTAAAGGGAATATTTTTTCTTTAAAAAAATATATAATATAAAGATAAAGTAACATAGAGAGGAACACAAATCGATAGAGAAACATATAGACAAACAGACAGAGAGAGATGTATGTAGACAGACAGATGGAAATAGAGAAACAGCGATAGAGAGAAAGCCAGGAAGAGACAGAATGAGAGAGACATTGTTCTATACAAAATCATAATACAGGGTATGAATAAACTCTCACAAAACGGTAACTGATACCGAAGAACTAATTTATAACATACAGAAATATAATGAAGCAACCTGATTAATCAGTATTTAATAAATGTTCAACGTACCTGACTCAACTGGTTTTGACTCACACCGACAAAAACACTCAATTGATAGTGACAGGTGAACTTTTTATGAACTTAACGCACGTATAAATATATCTTCCGTGAGTACCACGAGAATACAGTACTGTGGACTCATCGGTTTATCGTCCTTCTAAAGTCAATATATTTGATATTCTCAATGATATTCACTGGTTTTAGATACGAAGTTACCAATGACGACCACGAGAAGAATTAAATAAAGATACGTTAAAGCATATGTTCCCAAAGTGGTCTGTATGGTCTCTTCCCCCCCCCCCAAAATTGTCGATTTTGACTTGGAGCGAGTTCATGTCAGCGAGAATAAAATTTGGAGGTGCACGTGATGTACTATTTTTCATAAAAGTATGAATAAAAATTGTACATGTTTTTTTTTATTACAATTGTCCAATTTACAAAAACTTCGATCAAAGTGAGCAACACTGTGCCAGCTGTCAAAATATGCATTCAGATATGAAGTTAATATGTGTAGGAAAATTCAATATTAGGCAGGCAGATAGTCTATGGAAAGCATTCGGCAAAAGGTCTACAGGGAAAAAAGTTTGGGATTCACTGTTCTAGCGGTATGAATTTACGGGACTGTATGGGTCAAGGGACTCGTTACTAGCATATCAGTAATACACAACACTTATTTCCCAACGTGGGGCATAGGTCTTACACGTGTGTATAATTTGAGTGCGGTGTCAATTTGCTTCTTTAAAAAAAAATAATTTCATACTTATTTACACTCTTGCTTTGTTCAGAACAAAGCGTATTTGTTTGTTTTCTCATTGGCCATGATTGATGAAGAACAGCTTTGAGGTGAAGCAAATGTATGGTAAAAACACAATTATACAGTAAAAGCACAATTGTACGGTAGAAACAAACAAGTTGAGAAACACTCTGCTCTCTATCGAGATTGCTGAGCTCTATAAACTTGTAAGTCCACAAGATCTTACAGTGGATTAGTCTTTCTTTCTTTTAACCTCAGGAATTGCGAGCCATTAGCTCTTACTTTGTATGTGTAGTGTGGAGCTTTCTTTCATACACAGGAACTTCAGCTTTCGGCTTAATGCAATGGAGCATTCTACTCAGTATATGTCACGAGACGAGCTGGTAGTTTTTTTTTTAGATCACCCATTGTGTGTCTTCCTCCGACGAGGCGCTTCGCAGCCAGCGAGCTATTCCTCGTGTATGAAGATCATTCCATTACCACCCTTTATGTCCCTAGGTCTCAGACTTAATTTCTTCTGCATGAGTCGTGCTGGGTAACGGCGACAGTCGAATTAGACTTAGCGTTAATACCCACCTAGACAAGGTGCTTCTTTGCCAAACACGTCTGGGTTCTGGGATTTGACCTGTTCATTTCTCACGCATTCGCCTCGTCCGCTTGTGATGACCTTCCAATCCATCGCCAAGCGCAGCCTTTGTTTTTTACTCTTCGCCATTGCGCACACTATCCAAAGAAATAGGTAGATTATGTCTATCTTGGATGAGGAGAGTTCGGCTAAGTTTGCAGTGTCCTCAAGGACTTGCTTCCCCCCCCCCTCAACCCTACATTGCTCAGAGTCGAGAGTCTCAACATTGCTTCGGTCAGAATTTTTAACATTCTGCTCCACGACATTTATTCAATGTTTTTCCTGTGTTCAATGGGGATCTATATTTAAAGCTTTCTTTCATACCCAGCGGTACATGTTTTGAGTTGGCGTATCCAATACCCGAGTCATGACTTCTACTTTGAATGGGGTCTATTTGTGGGAAGTTTGGCTTCTTTGTGTTCTCGAGCATGAACAGCACTTCCGCCAGTCCCCACTAAAGGCTTAGGTGGAGCATGGTAAAAAAAAAAAGTTGAGAAACACTTGTCTCGAGCAAATGTTACTATCAACAAAAGAGCAAAGTGAAGCCCAAAACATAAACGTAAATATGAAGACAATACAAATTATGACAACGGATAAAGTGAATTTACCAAAGATAACAATTGACCATTTCCAACTAGAGGACGTAACAAATTTCCAGTATTTGGGCACAAACATAAATAGCTCAGGAGACTGCGCTGTCGAAATCAAGAGAAATAATACAATGGCAATATTAAAAATCTTCGGCAAGCAGCATAGCCAAAATATGTATGACCAGAACATGTGTATTTCCAGTGGCAGTATACGATTGTGAGGCATGGACATTAAATAAAACAGTAGCAAAGAGAATCGCTGCTTTCGAAATGAGATGCTAGAGAAGAATTTACGTATACGATGGACAGCTCAAAAGACTAATCAAGAAGTGTTAAGATAATAAACGTCGGAGAGGGTTGGCTCCTTAACAACATCCTAACAAGAAAGATGTGTTTTAATGAGACATAAATAAGACCAATTTTGGACAATTGCTGGACTCACGCCGGAAAGAAAGATTGGTGGACAATTGCTGCTTCGATGCCACTATATCGATTTACATACACAGCACTGCCCCCTCTATCAATAATAAAATATAGCGCGTGTTGCCTTTTCCAGATTCAATGTGTACTCAGAGGATCATCACATCTTAGTGGGTTCTACCTATATCGGACACTGACATTGACCAACCCTCCAATGTTTCCACATTTCGGTTGACCAAGAATAAATGTACAGATGCCTTATGTTATTGTATGTCGACAGTGCTGCTGGGTGTGTTGGTGTAGATGTCTCGGAGATATTGCTCGTATCTCTGCAGACAAACCTCATACATCTACAGCTTCCACATTGACGGACACGAGCCTAAGAGTGTTGGCCAGAATGACAGCAAATGCGGCTGTCTTTCGTTTTCCAGGGTGCACCACGAGAAGGTGCTTTTAGAATCTTGGTTATCTGCTAACCCTGATTCAGCCAAGAGCAATGGTGTACCCTTTGCACTCCACAGTGGCTTAGTATATTTATTACACTTCGTCATTCAAGTGTCGTTCATACAAAACTTATTTAACTATAAGCGATCTTCAACAGCTTTTTTTTTTTACAATGATTGTACAATGAAAACATATTACTCGTGAGACTCCACAGTAATGCATTTACAGTGTTGTTTCTTTTCGTCTTGCCTGATAGCCTCAAACGTTCTTCTTCTTCTTCTGCTGCGTTCGTTCTCAAACTCCTGCAGATTAGCAGGATATAGTCCGGAGAACGGAATGCGTTGTGCCATGGTTTACATCATTGCTGCGATATCTGCGCCTTGCAGCATGACACATCCGACTTCAGCATGGCTTTGGGTCATGACCCAATATGGGATGGGGCAGCCACCTTCATCCCATTACCCCCTTCTTAGTCGCCTTTTATGACATGCGTCTATTATAATATATATCTTATACTAATAGATACACGGGGTCTTTGCTACCTCTAATATTTTATGGTAGTGTGTCCTGAAATAACATAATTGGACTTTGTCCGCTGGTTGAAAGGGCACGCCTCTCCAAAAGAGAGACAAACTCATTAACTACCCAATGACATGCGTGGAAGGTAAACAGTGTTGCTATTCTTTGCTCCCCTTTCAGGTCCCGGCAACACACGGGCGGCTCAAACGTTCTGCAATGCAAACTGTGATATATTCGAGGTAGCTTCAATATGATCCCCGTATAGTTGACTAGTGTATGAATGACACGTTATAGAGATTATATGTTTAGAAATTGGTAATGACCTTAACGCAAGGACATGGCGGACATGACCTTCGCATATACAGTACTTTTGAAGAGAGCATTATGATGTTTGTTTGCGTGTTGTGCTAGTTGCATCGTCGGAGTTGAAAATGTCACGGACTGAACAAGGTATACTGCTTAAGATGGATGTGTCGGGCCATTGGCGCAAATAAAACGGCGACACAACGCATTTTCATTCTCTGTACTACATTCTGCTGGAAATCTAGTAGGACCATTGTTCTGCTACAAGAGCGATCCTGCGGGAGTTTGAGAATGAACGCTGAAGAAGAGTAACAAGGTACAAATGTCAAATTATCTGTGTTTTGCTGAAGAAGTCTACCTCAAGAGACACTAAGATTGCTTAATAAAGCATATGGAGACACCGAACTTTTATCTGGCTAACTAATGTCATTACCATTTATGTCGTTAAGCGTCGTATGGAAAGAGGGGGGGGGGGTTTAAGTCTGTCACTCGCCATTTTAGTCTCATTGGCCATGGTCAGCCAGTATCTCTTTAAGGTTTCTCTGTCTCCACCCATCTCGGTTTTGTCGTCAGCGTGCCTTGTAGCCATATTTCTGCCGTTATATGCAGGGAGTGCTGATTGCGTTGGTCCCATTCTCATGATGTGGCAAAAACCACCTGATTTTCTGTCTCTCGATGTAGTTGAGATGGTCTTGAGACCATTTCATTTCATACACTGTGATCTTTTGTCGCTAGTGTCTTTGTCAGAGGACATGTTTGACATTGATAACGGTATAAAATATCAATTTTCTTGATATCAATTTTCAAAATGCTTATCAATTTTCGTTTTACAGCTAAGCAAATTGTTGAATGTGAGTATTGGCAACAGGTGGTAAGTCATAGCATTGGCTTTCTGACATTTTGTTTCGATCCCTATATCGAATTTGCCATCGCCAGTAAAGACGCTTCCTAAATACTTGAACTCTGAGATCTACTTTTGTTTTGTACAATTGGACAGATAAATTTAACCGGCCTAGTGTTCTGCTTAACTTCATA
Organism: Meghimatium bilineatum; assembly: GCA_034231615.1. Lineage (NCBI taxonomy): Eukaryota > Metazoa > Mollusca > Gastropoda > Stylommatophora > Philomycidae > Meghimatium > Meghimatium bilineatum. The sequence continues at coordinate 34,381,595 of CM067317.1, read as the reverse complement.
GTCTCTGTTTCAGATGTATTTAGCTACATGTTGTGTTGTTAGCAGGTTTTATGGAGCCGATGCGTGTGTCATGTAATTCTATCTTCAGAATCGTATATTAAACTTTGATCATCTACACATAGCATTTCGTTTAGTGAACTGTCTTCTTCTTCTTCTTCATTTGGTTTCTCTGCAGTGGTGGATTACTTTCTTGGATCTGCTTCTTTACTTATTCTGTCCGTGTACATTAAGAACAGAAATGGTGATACTACGCATCCTTGTCTGACGTCTGTTATTATTTCAAATGGATCTGTTGAGCCATTAGTAGTTTGCTCTGGCAGTTTTTGTATAAAGTTCTTATTTTTTGCCTAGTAATTGTCAATGTATTTTATATTTATCTGAAACCATAAGTTCACGTTTCGCCAATGAGAAAGGTATATGGACGACCAGGAAAAAAAATGATTGATTGAGAAAGGTACTTGAACGATTAAAAAAAAAGACTGACTGAGAAATGTACATAGAACGACAAACCAAAAAAAAAAATTACTGAGAAAGGTACCTGGAACGACCAAATAAAACTGATTAAGAAAGGTACCTGAAACGACCAAAAAGACTGACTGAGAAAGATGTTTATTAAGAATGAATAAGCGAGGGTATCAAATATCACTATTATCATAATCGAGCTACTACAAAGAATACTACTGCGTGATGTACGTAGATGACAAAATCGAGATGGAAATAATCTGTGAACTAATCACAAACCCGAACCTGAGCATCGTATAATGCGGATACTTGCAAACATGGAGGTTTTGTGTACTTTTCAGATATAATCGCAATTGGCTTCAATCAATGGTATATTAACGTATATTTTTAATATAAGTAAGACAGCGGCAAAGAGTATCAACGACTTTGAGATGAAATGCTACAGAAAGATACTTAGAATATAATGGCAAGAAAGAAAGAGAAACTCATATTATAAACACATTGAAGATGCCAGAGTGTTGGCTACTAAACACAATAGCTAAGAGAAAACTACATCTGTTTGGTCATATAAAGAGACTGTTTAGATAGACAAATAAGAAGGTATATTATGCCATAGGCATACCAAGGAGACGATGGACTAACGACATTAAAGATACCCTTAATACGTCGTATCGTTTGAAATTCAAGCCGCATGGCCCAAGACAGAAAAAGGTTCAAGGAGTTCATTGGGAAGACATCGTTCTGGAGAGAATATGTCATATGACATGACAATGTTTAATGTATTTTCACTAAGTCAATTTTTACATATTTTTTTTCACGCATACTTTGGGTGAGTTTTTGCACGGGCCTCTAGAAATACAATGACTTCTTCTTCTTTCATTCTCAAGCTCCAGCAGATTAGCAAGATGTAATACTGAGAACGGAATGTGCTATGTCATGGTTTGGTTTCACGGCCCTTTCTGCGCCTTTCGGTGTCTAACACATCCGACTTCAGCACATCGTTTGGGTCTTTTGAGCCTCTTAGGAATGTTACAGTCAAATCCACCCAAACCATCCTTATTCACATCGTACGACATTCGTAATAGGTAAGTAAGAGTGTTGCTATTACTTTCTCTAATTTCGAGCCCTAGCAACAAATTGGAGAAATAAAGACTACTTTAGGGAGTTACAATAAGCGGCGGTTGACAATAATCATCACTGGGATTTTCCGTACAGTATTTACCAAGTCCTTAGCTATAATAGTCCTGTGTGCTAATCTCAAACAGCGTCACACATCTTCGCTGATGCGACTGATAATTTGTCGCGTGGCTCTGTCAACCACTGAAAAGCATGGAGAAAATCCGTGATAATATACGGGACTGAGTGAAATCAGCGTGCAAGACTATCATAGAGAGAAGGACTTGTTTTCTTAGCTATACTAGTGACACCTCTCAAGACTGGAAATCGCGAAGGCAATAATGCAATTGTTTATTGACAACTGACTCTTCCAATGACACCATAGTTAAAAAGCTAATATTTCTAGATATTCGTGGTTATTGCCGATCAGATTTCTACAATTAATTTTATTTGTTTTCTGTGAGAAACTTGTTGCACAAGCTTCTTTCTATTGTCTATCCCCAGGTGGATAATGGTAAGAATATCCACACCTGCCGTTAAGCGTAGGTGTGGTGACTGGGGGCTTTAACTGTATATACAAGGCCATATGCGTCGCATTGGCTGCGTTAAATCCGTATTTGTTCAGTGTTATCTTGATGTTATCTGTCCATCTTGTTCTAGGTCTTCATCTGAACTTGTATCCGGATCTTCTTATGTTAGATGCTCTTGTTTGTAGTTGGGTATGGTTCATTCTCATAAGGTGTCCAAAGCATTTTATTTATTGTTTCTCGTGCATTCTGTGCATTGTCTATACCGATTCTTCTCCTGATTTCATTATTTACTAATTTATCTAGTTTAGTCACTCTTGCAGCTTTTCTCATGCATTGCATCTCTCAAGATGCTTTATCTGCTGGGCTGCGCTCATGTCTGGCATTGATATCAGAGTGTTGACATAAAAATACTGTTTATCATTTTCAAATACTGTTTGTCTCTTGACTCCCATCTTGATATTTGGGATGATCAGTGATGGTGATAGCTGGTATGTCACTGTGTTTACTTTCTCGATCTCTCTGCCTAATTTTTCGTTGTCTTTGAAAATACTTCCCATTTATTTAAATTCAGAAGTTTGTTTCATTTTAGTATTGTTAAAGCTTCCAGTTTTATTAAAGCTTCTTCCAACTTTAATTAATCCAAGCATCCTTCCTTATTTCATCTATCAGCTAATTTAATTTTTATTTTTGGAAAAAATATTCAAATTTAGTTGAGGATTGACTTCATTATATCAGGTTGCTTCAAATGTACCCCGTCCCTATCAACGAAGCCATACTCTGCCTGTCAAGAGTATTAATTACAACACGTAACTCGTTAGCATCAATCGATGATCATTGTGTGTGAATCTACGGAAAAAAATGCACTACGTAAACAAGACGTCACGAACTGGATTCGAATGAACATATATAAATGCTATTTTACTGGATATATAATTATACAGATCTATTATACGACTCATAAACAAGACCTTACTTGAGGGCAAAGTCAAAGGGAAGCGAGCAAGAGGTAGGCAGAGATACAAATAGAAGAGTAACATCACAAGATGGACAGTCTAGCAGAATGAACCACCAAAACAAGAGACTGGCTGTTGGAGGTCTGTTGCAGAAAACCTTCGTTGCGGAGAAGGCACGTGATGATGATGATGATGATGATGACATGAACATTGACATCATACTTCAGACATGAGAGAAGACTAGGCACATTTCACCTTCGTTGTCTTAGCAACATAATGAACATCAAGTGCAGCTGGCACAATGGCCATCAATTATGAGAGCTCTTGGTGGTTGGGCCCTGTGTAATGACCAACAGTCGTATCCTACAGCAAATATTATTTGGCGGAACTTTCGGAAGAGAAAATAGTTTTAGGGAAAACCACTCCCGAGATACAAAGCCTTAAGCAGGGTCTCAATGAAAGACTTTCTTATCAGCCAGATTTATTTGAAAATTGTGGTAGATGACCTCGGTACATGGAGGTCGGATTGCGCAAAGGGACAAACTCTTTTGACCGGATATCTGAGCGGCAGATTAGAATACACGTAAAGCAAAGCTCAATTCAGCATATCAGTGACTGAATCATTCTACATTTAACACTATTTAAACACACGAACCTGCTAAATAACCGTCTAAAAGACGAAAACGGATATATATATATAATGTACGTCCGTGTATAATTGCTTATATCTCGTCCATTATATCTCGTCTTTGGATGGAGTATACATGTGTTTTCTATGACTAGTATGGCCAGTGGAGATTCTGTAACACTGATACTGTACGTTATGATAGAAACAATTCAACCACATTTGTTTGAAAATTGTCGAAGCATCGATAGAGAAATAGAGATGAGATGTCAAAAGGCAAATGCAGTAACATACCAACTGTCACCACTACTTCTTCATCCCAAGATCGAGATGGAAGTTAAGAGACAAATGATCTACAGTATATTCCTACCAACACTGTGTTACCAGTGCCAAACCTGGTCTCTCTCATCTTCACATTACAGAAAGAGGCATGTGAGATGAAATGCTTGAGGAAAGCTGCCGGGGTCACCAGGCTTAATAGATTGCGAAATGAATATACCTGAGAAAGAATAGGTATAATATCGTGTACAGATTACATAGAGAGAGAACAGATCAAGTAGTTCATAGATAGATAGATCGAAACAATTACTACAGTCAAAACATGTGTGGTTGGTCACTAAGTCCTGAATATGATATGCTAACAACTACTCTTAAAGTACGCTTATTTCAGTATGCATAATAGTTACCTTATACATGGCAAGAAGGTCAGCATAGATTACAACAAACATTCCGACAATATATAATACACATTACAGATATGGACACTACAGAGACGAAACTTGATCACGTTGTGACAAAAGTGGACACTGAGTACATGGGAGAAAACTTGTCGCGTTTAACATGAAATGTCTAAGAAAAGTAGTAAATAATACACGAAGAGATCGCAACACGAATCAAGACATCAAAAGTTCTTGAAGAAAACACATGTTAGTAAATTTCTAGAAGAACATAGAATAAAACGGATTGATTTAATGAGGATGTGCTCAAAACTTCCAACAGCTAGAGATTATGATTTGAAAATATAAACCAGATAAGGTAGAGGAAGAGAAATGAAATTTATTCCAGAGTATAAGGTCACACAGATACAAGTCAACACGGCTGCTGTAACAACCATGCACTCCAGTCTTAGGATCGAGCTTCAATAAATGGGGGTTTTAATCCACTAATTAACAAATAAAGAAAAGGAAATGAACTCAACTCTAATGTTGTAATAATGAACAATAGAACCTCTTCCTCATGATCAGAGGATTTTGAGATGAATGAACATGAGTTAATATCGAGAATGCGTGAATTTGGATGTGAGGATGGGGGAGGCCCGTAGAGAACCCCTGACAAAGTTTTCAAAAAGAGAAATGAGTCAACATAGAACCGGAACCATCCGGTTATATCCAGAGAGATTTACTGAAGCGGAGATCTGAGCACCTATGGACGTGTCCGGTGGGAGAAGAGGATAATCAACATACCTAATAGAACCACACAACACCCATCGTCTACTAGAAACAAAACATGTTCTGCTCCAGGAGGGAAATCACCAGTCACGTTCACGAGGCTGCAAGAAACATATAACGCACGAGTAACGTGATCGTTGATTTCAGAATGGCAACTAACGGTTATAAAAATAGAAAGATATTTGTTATTTTAAACTTATTTCTCAATCAGGAATTTCTACACAGGTCCCCACATATCCGTCGCCTTCCTCTATTGAGACGTCAGTAAATACATTTAAGCAGCCCTTTCTTTTGCCCTCATCCCTTTGTACGTGGGTGATCAGCTATAAGAGGTTGTGTGTGTATGTATATGTATTCCTATATATATATATATATATATATAAAATGTGTGTTGTTTTCATATGCTCTATTTCAAGGCTGGATACCTGATGATTAATATTGGAATTGAGAAATTGTCGTACTGTTATAATTGGTTCATTATACGTATTGATTTCTGATTTTGATCTGAACATTCGTACTTTATGTTTGAGTTCTTCATTTTACGGGTATATTTAAATGAAATGTCGGATTATAATTTTTTTTAGTGCATTACATTGCGAGAAACCAAGTTTGTTGTAATCGATGCTGACCTTCTATATGATTTGCAAAACTTCATTACTCTGCGGTTTCAATTTTAGCCTGTCTGATCATAGTTTGTGGTGCATTTCTACGTATCGTTAAAAGAACAAAATACACAAAATACAAATATAAATCAATCAATAAACCCGTAACCCTTCAGGGTCGTATGGGTACCACATTGGTTGTCTCAGCACACAGAGTGCTCCAGCGAATTATATCCTCAGCGATGCAGATGAGTTTGGAAATATCTTGCCCTGTCCATTCCTTGATGTTGTCTGTCCATGCTTTTATTTTTCCTTCCTTTGCTTCTTCCACCCTCGACAGTTCCCTGCAGTATTGTTTTTGACAAGGAATCGTGCCTGCATACATGTCCAAACCATTCTAGTTTTCGTCATTTCACTATTGAAAGCAATCGCTCTTTTCACTATTGAAAGCAAACACCTGCACACATTTCTACTTTATTTCTTACGTACACATTGGTCTTATGTTCCTTATAGGAAATTCGTAGAATTCGTCTACAAATATAAATATGAACTGTTAAAGAAAATACAAACATACAAAATATACAGAATATCTCCTGCCAAATGATATACAAATTAGTACATTTAATATACGTATTGGTGCATTGGTAGCATATCTTATTCATAGAGATTAATCAAAAATGTGTTGGCTATAGTGATTTTCTAAGCAATATAAATACGCTATGTATGTTACCAGTGCTTTCTGATAGGTTCAAATGCAGAAATTTCCAAAGGCAGATACGCTGCGTACCACTCCGCAAAAAAACTAGAGAAATATGGATACAAGAAAGGAGGCCAACACGTGGACAATTGCAAATGATGCTTTCTTGTTGGCGGCATGTAACAGATAGACAGGAAACGGTTTTCGCATAAGTTGAAATAGAAGACAGTTACGTCAATTTCTAAGAGACATAATTCTCAAAAAAAGCTGCATACAAATGGTGAGTTACAGATTAGTTACCTGCTTATTCATGTAAATTCTGCAAAACAGATTACTGATACACGGCATACACATATCATAAAACATAAATCTTATAATGAACATCATCCTCTGCTACAAATGAATACTAATGGAAATATGACAAGAGTACTCTACGCTGACACTTCGCACAATTGCTGACAGTCTCGGGCGTTGTTTTTCTGGTTTCGTTTTCAAACTCCTACTGGTTACCAGGATATGCTCTACAGAACAGAATGCATTGTTCATAGTTTAAAGTTTGAGCGCACCTTTCTACTTCACATCTCACTCAAGGATGTTTTTTTCGTTCACTTCCAATGATTAGGAAAGCAAAAACACAACCCACAAACCTTATTAGTTGGCGCTTCATCTGAATACTAAGCAAACAATATTTTTCTAATACGAATATACAACTGCTTATATTTAATCCACGGTTGGGACAGGATTTTATCTTTCGAGGGTACAATCAAAAATCATTCCTGTACATGTCGCGGAGTCTGCTATGGCACAGCGGCCTTTATTTCCACAGTCCATAGAAAACCTCTCTGCACTCCTTCACAGGTAAACATGCAGTAATGAAGTTTTTTTTTAATTTTTGGGATAAGAATATATAACTACTTATATTTCCAGGATAAGAATATACAACTACTTATATTTCCAGGATAAGAATATACAACTACCTATATTTCTAGGATAAGAATATACAACTACCTATATTTCTAGGATAAGAATATACAATTACTTATATTTCTAGGATAAGAATATACAACTACCTATATTTCTAGGATAAGAATATACAACTACCTATATTTCCAGGATAAGAATATACAATTACTTATATTTCTAGGATAAGAATATACAACTACCTATATTTCTAGGATAAGAATATACAATTACTTATATTTCTAGGATAAGAATATACAATTACTTATATTTCCAGGATAAGAATATACAATTACTTATATTTCCAGAATAAAAATATACAACTACTTATACGTAACGTTAAAATAATACTGATATTTTTTTCTAAACTAACATTCGTGATACAAATAATTAACATATGAACTTACATTCATCCCATTTGTGTTAGTAGATCTGACCAATAATTGTTGCTACTATATCTTATAGATCCAGTGATCAATACTCCATATCAAACTTCATAGCAAGAATTGTAATAAAGTATCAGGTACTCCTCCTATGAGGAACTACCAATTCTGTTGTTACAACACACTATGACATTACATCACAACCTTTAAATCCCATCTATTTTCTTACTTCCAAAACTCATCGAAATAATTCTGGTATCGAAAAGTTGCTGGAAAACTTGCAGAAATCCCAGTATTACGAAGACGCACAGGATCGATAAATATTGACTCCGCTCACAACTCCCATTCTATTCAAACAACAATTCTGGTTATTCAAACAGTAATTTTATCACACTAGTCGCTCGTGACACATCAAGCCAGTTTCCTCTAGTGAAAATTTACACAAACTAATTATTTTCTTTTAGTGGAATTAATTACACAATCCCACCAACGCAAAAAGAAAGAGAGTGAATGCCATAGACAAGGGATTTCTTTGAGATAGGTACAACAGGAACGTGTGAAATAGTAATCATTATGTGATTTATGTGAACGTAGTCTTCATTATGTATGTTCTGGCCTCAATTCTGGGCGCGCTGACCTGCCGTAGCCAATGGTATGTTTGAACAGCCTGAGATATCTCTTAGCCGTCATTATATAATGAGACACTATAAGTCACACGGAGACAATATCACTTCCGCTCAAAATGGCGGATGAAAATTTGATGCTTTTTTCCTAACGCTGATTAATTAACGGATTTCCCCCAAAAAGCAATGACAAGTTACGAGATTATTGTGTATAGAAATTCTGAATTTACACTAACAAACAAAAAATAATCGAAAAAGTGATGAAACATTAAATGGTGAAGTAATAAACACAATAAGAGACTTGAGGATTTTGACCATAAAAAGAGACTTAACAGCATGGAAAATTTAGCAATGGTATAATTGCTGTTCTATCTGTCTATTCGCTAAACCCTTTGCTGCCTTTCAGCATCAGGGGTAGAAGAATTCTCTGGAGATGGCCATCCTGTGTGCTGAGTATATTGTGGAATTTGTCGCCTCTTCTATTTCAGTGGTCCATCGTTTTTGTAGTCGGCCTATAGGTCTGCCTTCACTGTATCTGTGTAGCATATCTTGCTGTGGTATGCTGTCTGGTGGTATTCTGCTGATGTGTGCAAACCAGTTTTCTGTTGTCTCTTAATATATTCCAAGATTGGCGCGGGGTTGGCTCTTTGTCTAATATCTTCATTTCTCACTCTGTCTCTTAGTGATATTCCTAGGATTCTGCGTAAGCATGCCGTTTCAGCTGTCACAAGTTTATGTTTGTCTTGTTCTATCTTTGTTCATGTTTGGCGTTTGTAGCATAATAATCGTTTTGAATAGTGTTATTTTGGTGTTTAAATCTACATTTTTAACTGCTGTTAACATGAGTAAAGGTCGCCCACGCCGACGATGGATGAGATATATCACATTGCTTAACCATGCCCGAGACAGGTCAACTCGCACAGGATAGTGATAAATACAAAGCCTCCATAAAGAAGAAAACGTTTTGAAAAGAATTTCTCAACAATAGTAATAATCAACAATAGTAATAATCAACAATAGTAATAATCAACAATAGTAATAATCAACAATAGCAATAATCAACAATAGTAATAAGGCGGCAATATGATGATCTAATAGTGAGAAACAACTTGGCGCGCTAGTCTGACAGGTCATGTCGTCAGAAGCTGAAATGATGATGAAATAATTCTTTTAGCTGTGAGCAGGTAGTTCTTGACAGCCCATAGCCTTTCAGACAAAAGAATATGTTATTTATACTTGTTAAGTGAACCCAGTCTCTGGTAAGGTTGTCACAAAGACATGGTTATGTAAGGGAGGTTTATGAATGAATACTTAGTCTCCGAAAAGTGCGGGATGGCAGATGCTATCCTGCTTGCCCAGAAGAAAGTAAAGTTCGGTGTTTCAGTGCTATCTATATGGAATATGTGATTTATTTTCTGAATGTGATAGATTAGGACACGGTTTAACCATTGGAAGATTCTGAAACAACAACGTAACTGGTCTAGCAAACCGATAGTGTAGAACTAAAACACACTTAGGAAACATGGCTAGTTCTCAGAAGAGAACATTCAAAAAATTGCACATGCACTCTGGAGTTCCACAAGGATGTGTTTTATCTCCCTTGCTATTCATTACATATATCGATTGTATATGTAAAATTGTCAACACCAATAAAGAAGACAACCTAAACAACCTCCTGAGCGAACTTATTTTCTGAAGACGATCAAGCAATAATATCATTAGAATAACAACAACAACAACATATAAATAGACTCCCCACAACATGTTAACATGAAAGAACTTTAACATTTTGCTCTTGCCGTCGATTTAATTCCTCTATCATTGTCTGACAAAAGTGACCATAAGTGAGAATATTACACATCTATCGCGTACAGTAGCAACACAAACACGTCATTTATGGTTACCCTTGGCTATTTTCTGTACTGTTCTCTAGCTGTACTTCATCTCTTTCAATTCCTGTTCCACTCTTCTTATCCATGATGTCTGGCGTCTTTCATAATTGTTCTACCATAAGGTGCCCATCTCAAAGCACTTCTAGGAACTTGTTTCCACGCACACAACATGTGCAACCAAAACCTACTCTCTCTTTCTATTTCTCTCTCTCTCTCTCTTGATAACATTCGTGTCATCTTGATGACATCGTGCATTAGAAGTAATACGAAATGGCACGATAGAGGTGATCTTCGCATGAATGTGTACATCATTGCATGCAAACATTGAGTGTGACAGGTTGAACTTGTGAATGTTATATTATGTCACTGTTCAGTACCCTGATGAGTACACTTATGTTGATAATATATATTGATAATATAATCTATATTAATCGTAAAGTGCTATTCATATTTGAAAAAGTGATACTTGACTGAAAAAGAAACAACTTTTCAAGATAGTCAAACATGTATGTCTCACAGATTAATGGCAGGTGTGGTTCCAATAATTGTTCATATAAGCCTGAATGTTATTCTGCCTAGACTAGTACACATTTTGACTTTTATCAAGAAATTTATCTCACACTAAACGATCTTGTTCTCTCCTAAAAATGCTCAAAAGCAGTGCAAAGTACTTTATTGTACTCTGTTTTCGCCGGTGCAGTATGTTGTCTGTTGAAGCAACACTCACAGCACGTATTCCCGTAGTTTAAGCAGTTATCCACAGGGAATATACAAAAAATGCCACCACTCGTTCAACTTACAATGTTCATATTAGGACGAAGATCACCATCACTATGATAAGTATAATGTATATTTACGTTTATTTTATATTAACAGCTTGGCTGAGATTTCTGCGCTTTTCATTCTGACACCATTTCAACAACGTTTTATGGTCAAAGGGATAACACAGCCAACTCCACCTCAAACTTCCTTAGTCGCGTGTTACTGCATGCACATCAGGTCTCAGTGTTGCTATTTGTGTTCCCATTTCTCGCAATGACAACACAGGCGATGTGATTCAGTAGCGTCTCACTTCTCGCCTTTCTTCCCAAATAAGTATTACTATGACTTGTTGTTTCTTCACGAATCTTCTTGAATTTTCTTTCTGGACACAATACTGTATGAAAATAGGATCAAAAGCCGTAGAAGATTTACTTTACTGTATTCGAGTTTTCTCATATACCCGACATATGCCGAGGTGAGAATAACAAACAGTTTCACAATTCATCCAAGACTTCAGCGTCCACTTGGTAGAAGTGTAACAGCATAGCCTTCCACAATCTCAGTGTGGTAGAAGCTATATGATACCTACACATGATTGGACATAAGTCACATGTGTACGTAGCAATTGATGCTGCTACAATAGAGAGGATGAATAAGAACAACACGTCATTGAGTGAGTGGTGAAGATGTTAACGGTGGCAGTGATGTTGGTGACGGCGTCTGTGGTCGTGGCGGTGTCTGTGGTCGTGGCAGCATTGGTGGTAATAATGATAATGAGATTCTATACGAACTATGTTACCGTATTTCTCTAAATTGATGCATTCACTACCGTATTTCTCTAAATTGATGTTTTCACTAAGAAAGGTTTTATATGACGCCAACATGAGGTAGGGTCTGAAGGTCTCACCAGTGGCCCAACAGATCAACCACCATATAATATAAAATCCCTAGTAGAAGACATGCCTATATAATGAGTGGGAATCCTCAAAGTGCTTCATCTACACAATTACCTTTTTACTCCTATAAGCAGTATATTTCATATCAAAACACTGTACACCACCGAGGTCTGATGTGTCTGGCCACTAGTGGAAATAGAACTGAGTGACACGACGTTTTCTGGACTACATCCTGCTGGAGATTCAGTGAGGGTTTGAGAACGAAAGAGAAAAAAATAACACCGCTGAGAGTTGAATCTTTTGTGTCCGGTGTGGAAAAACTTTCACACCGCTGAGAGTTTAATCTTGTGTCTAGTATGGAGAAACTTTCACACCGCTGAGAGTTGAATCTTCTGTGTCTGGTATGGAGAAACTTTCACACAGCTGAGAGTTGTGTCTGATATGCAGAAATTTCCCACATAAGAGCTCTATAATTCGTAATTCCTGTGAATCTTAACAAACATCAAATATACACAGACAAAACAGCGATCTCACTTGTCTTAGGCAGAACTGAAAATCTACCAACCTTACGAACTCACAATTAATGATCTGTCAGATTTTGTGAACGGCACAACACTCATGACCATCCATTTGTGAACAAGACTAACAAACGTCTCAATACACATGCCTGTTCCATTTCACGGAACTACAGTCGGACAAGTAACTACAGGTCACCAAACTGATAGACTTTCATTCAAATTTACTCACTCATGACACGCAAAGGTTGTTTCAAAAATATCTGGCATATATGATATCATCACGATCAATTATAGCTTGTTGTTTTTGTAGCGAAGTATTCAGTCACCTGTAAAAATTTGCTGTTGTTATCGTCGTCGTCCTTGGTTTTCTATTGAATTAATTATTTTAATTAATTTTTTTTTGGCAGACGCGTTTTCAAAACAGACAGGAACTTAATTTGCAGCATGATTGAGTTTGGATGCAAGTCCTGTTTGCGACGCATAATAGTTGCGATCATCACCATCATTCAGTTAGACACTCGATGTATTGAAAAAAAAACGTCTGATCATATCTCTTCATACTATCTTGTCATCTGATGCTCTCTTTACGTCAGGACAAGCCTAAACCCTGACGTCTTTGCATGAGTAGGCATTAACGGCTGCTTTAACATACCCCATCCTCCTTGATGATGCACGATTCTAGTAGATACCGAATGGGTAAGAAAAAAGGGACAAATAAGAGGAACATGTACGTGCACGATGTAAGATGAACTAATGATCGTATAACTGAACAGAAAACTACAGTAAGACGACGCATGGTAGAAGTGCATGGACAGTTATAAGTGGAGCCACGCTTGGAGTTGGGAATGTCTAGATGAATCAAGTTAATCAATCAAACCATCATGCCGAGTGGTGAAGGCAATCATGTTTATCACAACTCTCTGCCTCTTGTGATGTTAATAAGTTCGGTTGGTGACACATGTTTGTGTCACAGTGACAACCCGTCCAGAAATTTTTCTTTTTGTTTGCCTGTCTCTTGATCTTTCTGGTGGTTACTAACTGTTCAGGTCTGCTTTCCTCATCATATGCCCTAAAATTTTATTTGTCTGCTTCTAATTTTTGCTATAATTTGTTGTTTTACTCCACCATCTCTGATAACTTCTACATTAGTTTTCTTGGTTGTTCATGGAATTTTCATCATTCTTCTTAAAAACAATATCTCAGTTGCCTCTACCTTATCTTGGGCACGTTTGTTTATCGTCCATGCTTCGCAATCCATAAAGAAGGATTGGTTCAATGTGACATCCTAGCACTCGAAGTTGCGTATACATTGTTATTACTAGATTAATCAAGTAAGCTGGAAATATTGTTAGCATAGTTGCTATTTTACCGTTTTATTTTTTGCACAATATCTGGTGCTTTTTCAAGTCATCTGGTGCTAAAATTTTGCAAATAGTGCGGGTGCACTGGCGTAATGCTTTTTCTACCAACAAAATAAAAAGATTGGTACTTCTCAGTGCTTTTCTTTATTTTTTTATGCCTTTTATTGCGTCAAACACTGTCAAAAACATTTTCACAGCTGTTTTGGGAATACTAAAATGTCAAACGGCGAATGCCAAACGATATGGCATTGTGCTTATACTTTACAAGGCAAAATTTAGCTACATTGTAGACATTTAATTATTACCATAATCTTACACTTATAAAACAGTTAAAAAATACTGTGTAAATGTTACAGACATCGTACGGTGGAACATGAACTTTTGTAACAGCATTTTCGCTATGAATACGCCAACATTTAATATATCGCGGTTTCATTATGAGCAATAATTATACTCGTGTAAGAGAACGATAACTCAATGATTCGAGGTTTTTAAAATGACTAATAAGAGTAGAAATATACTACACTAAATGCTATTGTAAATACTGCGTATGTTCAATAGCGGGGAGATTGATAGATATCGAGAATCACGATAATACAACAGAATATAAGAAAGATGAACAATTTGCTACAACAGAATATAAGAAAGCTGAACAATTTGCTACAACAGAATATAAGAAAGCTGAACAATTTAGGGAACAAATACAAACAAGACTTTCACACTCAGGAATGAAGTAAAAGCAACAAAAGTAGGCATATTTTGTAACTTGACACTGTTCCTTACGAGATGTCGATCATTTTAAGTTAGCTCTATAAGGTACAATTTGGTGACAATTAGTGTGCAAGAAAGAAGCCTAGAATATCTCAGTACTGTGCGGTAGTTTCAAATGCGCTTGCAATATATTTAAAGAAGACTCTCGTATCTGCTACTGGAAACAACATAATTCAGCGTATTAATTGACGAAGGCAATGCCATTGTTGCAACGAAACTACTGACATGGCTGTGGGGTATTATTCTGAGAAAATACAACAGTTTGATATTGCTTTCTCTGTTAGACTTAGTGAACTGTGTGAATAACGCCGCTGAAGCAATCCGCAATACTGTGAAAGAACGTTTGAAAAATGATTGATTCTGGTTGGAAAGACTAATTACACTAGTCAGTGATAATGCATTTGTCATGACAGGCGTAAACAGTGGAGTGTGCACAAAACTAAAGTCAAAATGCTGTGAAAAGTGCATCCTCTGAGTATAGTCGGACGTGTGTGTCTTTACCTTCAACAGGCTATTCAGCCGAGTCTCTCCCGAGAAATCTAGAGTTGTTCTATTAAATATGGAATAAAAATATATGTTGAATGATGTGAATTGTGATTATAAACTACCTTAAGGATGTTTTCTAAACAAAATTGATCGTAGAACGTTCATGAAAGTTTGTTTCAACCATCAACAACATTATCATTATTTTACAACCTGATCATATATGTACAGTCAGAAAATGCTACATACATTGATAGAGACATTTCTGATTAGGATTTGACAGATACACTGGAATAAAACATATTTTTAATATCAACTAAAGGTGATGAATTATAATGGTAAATTTTGTAACATTTATCTGAATATCTTTAATAAAGATAAAGACAGGTTCCATGGCAGCAACCTACCGTAGGTAAACAGATAAATCTCCATGCACTAAACCGCAGTAGCTATTAGGTGGTGTGGTGAGTTACCTTCCTTGCTGTCTCTACATCCCCTAATTCATGCGTCAGTTACCCATTTACAGCTGGATCGACTGGAAAAGCAGTCGTGTCAGGCGAGAAATCACGACTCTGAGAATTTCTTTTTTGTCCAGACGTGGTTTCGAATCTGGCACGCTCTAACCCGGTTATAGTAAACGAGCTCACTACCAACTAGGCTACCGCGTTCCACAAAGTAAACATCTTTAGTACCTTTTTTAAAAGTAATTTTTCATTATTTTGTGTGTGCATTTTTGTCACGAGGCTGGGGCCTTTTGATATAAATGAGTTGGAAATACAAAATACAATAGAAAGCATTTACAGAGAATGAGAACGTGTTGTCTGGATAATTTCGCATATCTAGAATAACATTAATTCTAATATTAACTTCTATTACTAAAATATAATGTGATATCTTGTAATATTTGAATGAAAAATGGTTAAGGCTCTTTATAGTGCTTTTATCAAAAATAATTAGTGTTTTCTAGTGCTTTTTAGGCTCGAGAGTAGTGCTTTTTGTGCTTAAAAAATGAGTAAGAAATACTGATTGTTAAGTAATTAATACACTTCTCTATTCTAATATCACTCCTAGATAATGTATGCACTTCCATATTCTTGACATTACTTCTAGGTACTGCATGAAATTCCACATTTTTGACATCACTTCTAGGTACATTATGCAATTCTATATTCTTGATATCACTCCTATATAGTATATACAGTTCAATATTTGTAACATCACAACTATATATTGTAAACAGTTTAATATTTGTAACATCACAACTATATATTGTAAACAGTTTAATATTCGTGGCATCACTCCTACATACAGTATAGGCACTACAGTTCAATATTTGTGACATCTCTTCTAGATATAGCATACAGTTCAATACTTGTGACATCTCTTCTAGATATAGCATACAGTTCAATATTTGTGACATCACTCCAAGATATTTTAAACAAGTATATTTATTTATATATCTATTTACTGTATACAATTCCTTATTGGTGCCTTCCTCAAATGTCTAGAAAATCGAATCATTGTTTATGATTTATTGATATCACACAAACATTCACAAATAAATCGACGGTATCGAAAGGAATTAAGAAAGACAGATCAAATGAAATGACCAATCTCATATTATTCTATGTCGCAGGACAACATCTGATAGCCAAGAGCTCTGGAATCATATAACTGGTATTTGCCGTTGCTCTATCCTTTGTCTCTATTTTAAATCAATCTCATTTCAAGCAGACATCTCCAATCTGTTGTGAGATGAAAGCGTGTGTGTGCGTTTGAATTTGTGTGTTGTGCGTTTTTAGAACCAAATATTGAATTCGAATTGTATCTCCTTTCTCTCTCTCTCTCTCTCTTTCTCTATCTGACACTTAAACGTAGTTTTTTTTCATGATATGCCCATGCATTCAATAGACTCTAAAAAAAAAAAAATCAAATGTACGGAAATATTACGCAATCTAAATAAAGAAATGACATGTACAGAAAGCATTTCATAATCTAAAACTAAGAAATCAAATGTACAAAAAGTATTCATATCTAAAACAAACAAAAATCAAATGTACAAAAAGCATTCATAATCTAAAACAAAAACTCAAATGTACAGAAAGCATTCACAATCTAAAACAAAAAAATTCACATGTACAGAAAGATTACACAACCTAGAAAGCGCATGAACAGAAAATATTACAGACTCCACACAAAGAAATGGCAGAAAGATGTCTATAGTTGGTAGGACATTACTGTTCTCTTTCTATGCAGGGCCGCCAGTTTACCTACCTATAGAAAGTGCAATCAGCCATTTGAAACAGTATCGTATTACCTTTGTGAGTGAAATAGCTAAAGCTGGACTAGAACTACCCACTCCCCCACTATACACCACAAATTCTAAACATGATCGTCTATCCCAGTGTTTCTCAACCTTTCTTGTACCATGCCCCATCTAAGCCGTTCTAAAATTCTGATGTTCCCCCTAATATAACATATACGTATTTTAATATATTCACACATGGAAATATTCCCTAATGAAGTCTAATTACAACTTGTTCGAACTGCCCCATGAACAATCATATTGCCCCCCTGCGGGACTTGGGCCCCACGTTGGGAAACACTAGTCTATCCCAACTGTAGAAATCATACATAATGTTACAGACATAACTGCCAGGGAGTGAGAACTCGCAACACTGCATACAAGCAGAAGAGCAACACAATAACACGTAGGAACATTAACCAGACAGGGTCTAAGATCCACATTAAAGGAATCAGAATGACCAAGAAGCAAGATAAAGAAGATCCAATAGGCAGAGTACTAGACTTCGGTCTTCTTCTGTGGTCGTTCTCGATATCCTGCAGACCAGCAAGATAAGGCCGGTGAACGAAATGCGTTATGTCAAGGTTTACACACTTACTGTGAAATCTGCGTCTTTCGACCTGCCACATGCGACTAGAGCGTGACTTTGGGTCACTTTGACCCTATATGGGAAGGGACAGCCAACTCCCATAATCTCCTTAGTCGCCTCCTTCGACATGCATGGAAATTAAATCGAGTTGCTTTTCTTTGTTCCCAGCTAGGGTACCGACAACACACGGGCGTGGAATTAGACCAATAAAAAAGACTTTGAAAACTATAGTTTCTTTCCATAATTTCAGTAGAGAAGACAAGACTAAATTAAATGTGCCACTTAGGCCGTAACTGAGTGAATAAAATAACGTGAGTAATGATTAAATGATGTTATAATGATATATAAAGGAGATAAGTTGTTGAAAATCTAATAGATAATAATAATTTAACCCTGAGAGATTACGGTTTAACCCCATATGTCACGCTTGCTACGTAAACAAGGCGGATGATTTGTTAGGTCCGGCTTTCTATGTTAAGATAACTAAAATGTCCAAAGTATTTTAGTAGAAAATATTCAAGAACGATTCTGCATTGAAAGCAAAAATCGAAAACTGACAATAAGGAAGAGAGATAAAATGTGGGTATTGAAAAACGTAGCAAATAAACCATGTCTTTAGGGAAACAGAAATATGTAGCGAAGAAATCAAACCTTTGAGGACATAGAAATATGTAGCGAAGAAACCAAGCCTTTGGGGACATAGAAATATGTAGCCACTAAACAAGTCTTTGGGGACATAGAAATATGTAGCCACTAAACCATGCCTTTGGGACGTAGGAATATATAGTGAAGAAACCATGTATTTTACCTTTTTTGTTTTAGTAGTGAACACATTTTTGTCCGTGCATTCATAAAAAATATAATCCACCTTCCGTGCAGGTCAGCAAGAAATTTTTTCTACGTTATCGCTATGATTCTTGTTTATGGTTTAGCTACCTTCTCTTACCTCGTGGAAGGTCTGTTGTCTCCCCCAATTTCAAAATCTGTCCTCGTACCACCACCCCGGAATTCTCTGACACCCACAGGAGAGTGACTTGCTCAACTATATTCTAGAATACATAAACGTGTTGACCCCATGACATAAAGTGTTGCGTTTTCGTAGCCTTAGATTACATTAAAAAAAATCCCCGTTGCTAACAAAGGCAAAACTTAGCTAATACATTAATCACAGTATTCTTTATCTCTATCAAGAAACAAAAATATATGCGAGTTCTAGAAAACAATAGGAATGAATAAACAGCAACAAGACAACCTGACAGGATGTATCAATAACGCCTACAACCCACATATTTATCTGCTTATTATGTTTTAACGAGATCATTGACATCTCAGACCGATGAGCACTTTAAAAACTAATCATGTTTTCAGATGATATTTCCAGAGTGTGTCAAAGCAAAAAATAAAACGGATGTGCCCCCCCCCCAAAGAAAAACAATAGAGAGAATTGTGCTAAGAAAATTGTGACCTCTGGTGGCACAAACAATAGCGACACTTCTATAAAATACATTCGTGACATTTCCGATTATTTTATATACTCATTTGAAGAATACATACACTCACATATGACACAATGCGAATGAGGTGTCTTCTTCTTCTTCTTCTTTCTGTCCTCATGTACCTTTCGGTGTTGAGGGGAGAGTGAGTGTACGGTTTTTTGCCCTTGTATTTGCCTCCTCTGCTGTTATATTTCCGAGTGTCTCTAATACACTATCTATCCACCTTTTACGAGGGCGTCCAATAGGTCTCCTGTTTTCGTATCGTTTGTTAAGTGTTTTTTGGATAATACTTTGCTCTTTCTGTCTGGTTATGTGGCCGTACCATTTAACTTGTTGTTTCTGTATGTATTCTATTGTTGGCTTGATCCCTAATTGTTTCCTTAGTGCTTCATTCCTGATTTTGTCTCTCAAGCTAACTCCAATCATACGTCTCACACATTTCATTTCAGTGGTGTTAATCTTATGTATTGTTCTAGAATCTAATGTCCAAGTTTGACACTGATAACACAATGTTGGTAAGAAAATGGTGTTGAAAAGCGCTTTCTTTGTTTCTAGTGTAATATCTTTGTTTCTTAGTAAAGGTGTTAATTGACCAATGATCTGAAAGGCCTTATTACATCTTGCGTTTATTTCTGCTTCTTGAATGAGGTGTAATCACGGATATCTTAGATACAAGGATATGGTATGGGATTTGTTACGTCATGATAATGGCTGTAAACACTCATTTCTGATAGTTCTTACATAGCTTAAGTGGCAACATTGTTGGGTTCCAGGCTGAGTTGAAATTTCTTCGTGTAGTATGGGACCACAAAAAAAGCTTTTCTTAGTCATTTGGACATACATTTTTAACGACGTATACAGTAACTTTAGATCAGCTTTGGAGGCCTGACCTGAAAAAGACTTAACGGGTTGTATATTCCCAGTGGGTCTTATGTTCCACATAGCTTAATTGTCTTATGGTAATAGGAGTAATTTTTTTGAGCTACAGTGGTGTGACTTGTCAAACTAGTTATAACATTCCAGAGACAAATTGAATCAACACCGCTAGATAATGTATATTTCTTAGGGAAATCTCATGTCTATTTATATCCAACTGTTATTGTGACGTAAAAGCCCGCCCCCATAAGCCGAGGTAAAGCCTGTTAGATAGGATAGCATAAACAATGGATATCTGGATACAAGGATGTACTACGTGAGCTGCCACATCTCGATAACGGTTAGAAACAGATATTACTGAGTTTACAATTATATGAGTTTTCTACATGTTTTAAGCTATAATGGTGATAACTTGTCAAACCGTTTATATTGTCCTCGTGATAATGTTCTGGTGATAACTTGCCAAATTGTTTATATTGTCCTCGTGATGATGATGTTCGTCCGTCGTGATCGACGATGACCAAAAACCCAAAAACAAAAAAGTTAATAGTGCGTTTTTAAATGACTAGCAAGTCCAATGCACGCACAAAATGTTCTTTTACAGAATTGACAACAATAGAGGGTATCTACTCGTATGTGAGGTTGAGATATTTTTTTCTTTTCTACGTGTCCGCTTCTGTCTTGCAGTATCTTGTCTGAATTCTTCCGCCGCTAGTGCTCCCGTTCTAATGTTTCTGTCCACCAGCTTTTCGAAATCCTGCCTTGAGTGCTCCATAATATATTTCCTCATCCGGATTTGTCATTGTCGGCGCATATGCAGAAAGTAATGTGGCAAAGTTATTTTTGCTCACTTTCAATCGCAACAACATCAAGCGATCGCTAATTCCTCGAGGCAGACCTGGAAGACTTTGTTCTCTTCATATTTAATTAGTAAAGATCCCGCCGAAGACGGATGTGTCGGGCCATTGGCGTTAATAAAACGGCGACACAACGCATTTCCATTCTCTGGACTATATCCTGCTGGAAATCTAATAGGGCCATTGTCCTACTGCAATAGAGATCCGGCAGGAGTTTGAGAATTAACGCTGAAGAAGAAGAATTAGTAAAGATAAGTAAATAAATAGGTTGAGAAATGACGCGCTGAAGTGTGTTTATAGTGTGGAAGAGTTGCTCCTCGTGATAATGTTCTGGTGATAACTTGTCAAACCGTTTACATTGTCCACGTGTAGCCAAACTGTTTATATTGTCCTCGTGATAATGTTCTGGTGATAACTTGCCAAACTGTTTATATTGTCCTTGTAATATTGTTCTGGTAATAACTTGCCAAACTGTTTATATTGTCCTGGTGACAATGTTCACTGGTATAACTTGAACATCAATATACTGTAAACCAACTCCCAGCAATGTGTCTTTAAACCAATTGCTTGCGTGACGTAGAAAATACCGTATCATGTTCGTACACCTAGATATCCGTGTACAAACTCATTCTTTTCCAGAATCTCGTGTGACTTGGCCAGTCATAGACTACTATTAGCTGTTTTGTGCTTGTACGTCCTTTTAATTTGTTTGAAAACATTGTAACACAGAACATTCAATTGATTACAGACATGTGGTTAGCATGTTGCCAGCGCCCGAAATGATAGCTAAGAATAGGAATGCTGTTACCTGTCTGAGACGTCGTAAGAGAGGAGGTTTTGGGAGCAGAGTTGACTGTCACATGCCATAGAGAATCAAAGTGACCCATAGGCCATGCTGAACCTACACCATAGTCCCTCACAGGATCATGAACAAGCCACAATATATTCCTCTTAAGGACTTCAGCTAGAAGAGTCATCTACAACCCGGGGCTGGGCAGAAAGAAGCTAGCGTTATCCAAGCAACCACGCCACAAGCTGCATAGAAACTCAGACGCCCTGATAAAGCCAAGAAGGAACTCTTTCCTAGGTTGAAATAGAGCGCTCGGCCAAATTAGGTAAACCCACCAGTTAACTAACTAAAAAGCCATGCAGAAGACAGGCCGAATGTCGCAGATATCGCAGCTAAGTTGTGAAACCATGTCACAACACATTTCTTTCTCTGGACTACATCCTACTAATCTGTAGGAGTTTCAGAACGAATCATAAGAAGAACAGACGTGTTGCACTCAACACTTCATGCTTAGTTATTCTTTCTGTTAAAGATACTCCCAGCACCCTACTGTGGGAACTCATTCCAAAGAGAAGCTTTATCGCTGCAATGATTTTGTTAATACCCATATGTAAACAGAAGTATGTTGCATCTCTATGAAAAAACAGGAGACATCAGTAAACTGTATATCATATGGTAAATAAATATGAGCCAAAAATATATTTGTTAAAACGCAAGTTTATGCTAGACAAATACACCGAATCGACGTTTCGGCCAACAAATATCTTTATAAGCTTGAGAAAAACAAACACATATCGAAACAAAACAAAATTTCACAGACTTAGAATTGATTAATCATGTCACAAATTATCATTCATGTCTTACAATGCAGACACAATATAAGATTGTAAGAAGACATTGTATTACAAGACAGATAAATCAGAATCCCCAAGCGCAACAGATAAGGCGATTAATACTTGTACATATTGGATTTAGATAAACATGGTCGATAACGCATGCAGACACATTTCTCGGACAAAAAAGACGGGATAACATGTCAGATGACAGCACAGAAACTGATTAATGAACATATAAATGGATGAAAGAACATGTGGTCAGACGTTTCTATGCAGAAAAGATAGCAGGATAAATGAAGTCTAATGAACGTTAGGAATCATAAATTTCTCACTCTCTGAAGTCGATAGGGCAGGATTATCTGAATTTCAGTCTCCCCTATTTAAATGTAGGTTCCCCTATTTAAATGTAGGTTCCCCTATTTAAATGTAGGTTCCCCTATTTAAATGTAGGTTCCCCTATTTAAATGTAGGTTCCCCTATTTAAATGTAGGTTCCCCTATTTAAATGTAGGTTCCCCTAATTAAATGTAGGTTCCCCTATTTAAATGTAGGTTCCCCTATTTAAATGTAGGTTCCCCTATTTAAATGTAGGTTCCCCTATTTAAATGTAGGTATAAGACAAAGTTGCATATATTGTTTCCAATATTTTTTAAATAGTTTTGAAGAACAGGTCTTCTACTATGATCATGTTTTTGCTGAAAATGAAAATGTACATGAGTGAATTACATGTGTGTTAACGATAGTAAACACTGTCTGCAATTCAAAATCTCATTGATAATATGTTTTTTGTTACTGTTGCTAATAAACATTAAAAAACATATTCTTTTAAAAAGGTTATCCAATGTCCAATTTGAACGCATCATCCACATCTCCTACCCACAATGCCATTTTATTTTCACTATATATCCATATTTAAACAATCTAGGTCAGTGTCAGCCTCACCAAAGAAACCAGGGACCGCCGAATGTGACGAATACCATACAATAAGTCTCATGAGCATAATAACAAAAATACTTCTCAGAATCATCATGAAGGATAAACAAAATAAATACAGAAATATGTCCAGAACATTGTAGCTTCGTAGAAGGCAAAGGTAACAACAATATATGTATTTTAGAACAATAATAGAGAGGTCTATAGAGGTAAAAACAGACCCGTACCTCTGTATTATAGACTACACATAAGCATTTGATAAAGTTAAACATAGTGAAGTTATACACATGCTAGAAAATTTGAACATTGACAGTAAGGATTTAAAAATCATCAAGATCATGTACTGACAACAAACAGCAGCAATAAGAGTATGAAATGAATTTAGCCCCTTTAAACAACAAAACAGGGAGTTAGACAGCGATGTGTACTTTCCCCAGACCTGTTTTCTTTATACAGAGACAACACAAAGCGTGCAATAGTTGATATCCCAGGAATATCAGTGTGAGGACATAACAAATAATTTAAGATATGCGTATGACACTGTTCTGATTGCTAAAAGTGAGGAAGATCTTCAAGAATTAATTAATGTAGTAGTGACAAATTGTAAAGAGAAATGCCTCTTCTTAAATATCAAGAAAACAAAAGTAATGGTTATTTCAAAGAAATAAAGCACCCAAAAGAATATGAAACAAAGTGAATGATAAAGTATTAAAACAGGTCCGTCAATTCAAATATTTCGGTAAAAAGCTTACAGAAGATAGAAGAAATTCAACAGAAATCAAAAGCATAATATGATAGGCATTCAAAATGCCTGCAGGGCAGGCAAAAAACAACATTCAGAAAAATGAAAAATATATAGTGTACTATGACCTTGTCATTAGCGGTGTTTAAGTAATGGAGGGGTGTTTTTTTTCTTGTTGAATCAAGAACTGGTTGATCATTAATTTAAGACATTATTATCGTTAAAATTAAATATCTATGTTGCTGAAACGGATTCAAGGATTTCCATATTTACATCATTATTTGTTCGACCGTATTTAATTCGACAACTGTGTTTAATATCGGATATTGGAACGTAAGAACGATGTTTAAAATAGGCAAAACACGTCAAGTGTGCCGTGTGATGTGTGATTGAAATATCACACCGTATTGCACTGGCTGCTAACTCATTCCATAAACTATCAAATATCTGGCATTCAAAAACACTAAGAAATAACACAAAACTTAAAAAATATTCAACTCCTGCATAATTCCAACATTAATATGAATGCGAAAGTTGGAAAGAAACATCAAACTTAAAACAAAGACTAAACACCTTTGAAAATAAATGTCTTAGAAGGTTACTGAACAATACGTTAGTCATACTTCAAATCAAGAATATGTATCCACCTATATTGGAAAACGTCGCTGGAATTACACCGGACACGCGCTACTAATGGATACTGAAAGACTCCCCTGTAAAGCTTTGATGTGGTCACCCAAGGGTAAGAGAAAACGAGGAAGACCAAAAGAAACTGTTCGTAGAACTATTACAAGAGAACGTTTCACCATCGGTATCAGAAACAATAAAGATCTAAAGCAAATTGCACTGAAACGAGAGACATGGAAATCTATGACATCCGCCCTATCCGCCCCATACAATAAAACTAAACAGGACAATTCTCCACGCATCGGCTCAAATTGAACCTTTTTCAAGAGACAAACAACAGAAAACGAATTGTCCTGTTTAGTTTTATTGTACGTTTTTATATATATATATTTTTTTTCTTTTTAAATATATTTTTATTAATAGGCAAAGTAAGTGTTTTAGTAACCTGTTTAACTCATTTTGCTTTACTATTTGTTCATTAGGTTACTGCGGCACCATCCACTTTGCCGGACACCCTCTGACCATTTGGTTATTTATATATGTTCAATTTCAATACGTATCCGATTTATCGAATATACATACATACATATATATGATCAATTTTACCGGTACTCTGTGCTCTTGTATATCTATTTAACATGGCGATCTTAAATGTCTAGTCCTGTCCTGCTTCGATATCACATAATAATATTTAGCAATAGAAGGGAATGAGTTGGAAGATTTACACACACACAAAATCTAAAAAAATGAAACAAAATAAAGAAATACAAACCTTTGTACAACTGAACATACAAGAAAGAATAACCATAATAAAAGATAATATTAATAAAAGTGAGCTAATATATGGAATAATAGCAATAAAGGTAGGAATGTTCATAAGCTCTTTAACAAACCAGGCTGACGTGATCAAATAAAACATTTTAAAATCCCAAAATTTTGAAAATAAAATTTACTTAGATTAAGAATAGCCAAATGTACATGGTACTTTTTCTTCTTCTTCATCCTCAAATTCCTGTTGGATCTCTCGTGTAACAGAGTCATGATCCATTCTAGATTTCCAGCAGGATGTAATCCAGATAATGGAAATGCTGTGTGTCGCTGTTTTATTTGCGCAGTACATGGTACAACCAGTATGTGTCAACTACAATCAGTTCAAAACACTATTGAACGCATGTAAATTGAATGTCAAACATACAATAACCAAAAGGGGCAGATTATAAACCCTTTTAAGAACAAGCACATTCAAATCAATTTAGTAAACATATTAAGGCCTAAAGTCAAAAATGGAACATAAAATTATTAGAAATTTTTTTAGCAAGAACAAATATAAATATATAAAATAGAACAACGCTCTGATATAACATAAATAATTCGGGTTCTGGCTTAAAATGCAAGTTCAATAAATCAATACCAACTTACTAGTTCAAATTTTCATCGGTGTTTCTGTGTAAACGGCATTTATGTAATTGCGTGATGGTTGCCTAAAATAAATAACGTGTGCCAGTATTTATCAATAAAAGGTAATACTGCTGTAAAACTATGAAAATAGTACTTGCGTAGGAAACATAATGAAGTCTTACTGAACAACGACTAAAATACAACCACTGTCGGATAATGCACACGTGAAATAATACACACAATAATACACAGGATATAATCATACAAATAACAATACACATGGAATAATCGACGTTTCGACCAAAAGGCCTTTATCTTTTTTAAGATAAGCATATAACATCACAAGACGACGACTAGAAATGACAAAGACACACACACGTGCCCGAGCGAAATGTGGATGTGAGATGCCGGAAGGATAGGAACAGGAAGTACACATAAACGTAAATATATATGAAAACGAAACGAACAAAAAGATTACGAAAATGACGAAACACAATAAATAAAGACAAAGACCCCACCAACCGAGAACTAGATAAAAAGAGTGATCGGAATTGAGTCTGAATGGCTTGAGGGTATCCTCTGTTATTTTTGGTGTTCTTATTAATGATGTTATTATTGCTGCTATGAATGATAACATTATTGCTATTATTGTTGATTGTGCTGTTATTTGTGATAATATTCTTGCTAATGGTATTGTTGCTGATGTGATTGTTTTTATTAATGTGATTGCTGTATTTATCATTGTTTTCGACAGTGTATTTTTATATTCATCTCTAATTATATTTTTATTGTAAAGGTTCATACAAATTTTTAAAGTCTTTGCTGGCCACTAATTAGACCTCGCTAACATTCAGGGATCCGACGACCAGTTTAAGAATCACTGGTCTATACCATTGAAATGTGCATCAAAAGGAGTCCACTATATGTGGTTAATATCCTGAAAATATTGATAGAAACAATCTCAGAACCTTCTAATAATACAAATCCTCACAAAGGACACGGTTACAAAGAAGAACGTCAATTACAAAAACAAATGCGCATAAAGAATTGAGGGAGGGGGCGCAAAAAAAGGAAGAATGCGCTATAGCGATTAACAAATCAGCAGTAATTAATATTTCACAAATGATCCTTGACGGAACTCGATTATGAATTATCAATATTTCAGAGTAGGGTAATATTTCAACTGTTGCAGCTGGTCGTTGTTGTTGTTAATAGTCTGAATGTTTCTCCTATTGATATGATCGTTATTGTTGATATGATTATTTCCTGGTGTTGATGTTGAAGTCGTTATTTTTGTTGCTATTTTGGTATTGTTACTAATGCTGCGATTCTTGATTATTTTACCGCTATTATTGTTGGTTGTGATGTTATTTTTAATAATGTTATTGCCAATGGTATTGTTTCTGTGATTGTTTCTAATGTTGTTTTTGCTGCTAGTGATGTTGCCAATATTGATCGTGTTATTATTGTTGATACCGGGTTACAACAGCGTGCAAGGTTCAAAAACACGTACAAACACCCAAAACAAAACATGTTCAGGCCATGATTCTCACCTGACACAACCGCTCCTCCAGTCGACCCAGCTGCTAATGTATACCTGATGCATGAGATAGAGGAGATAAAGACAGCAAAGAAGGGAACTGGCCACTTCACCTAATAACTGCTGCGGCTAGGTACATAAAAAGTTATCATCATTCCCGACGGCAGGTTTCTGCCATGGGACCTACCTCTAAAGTTGCTAATGGTGTTGTTATTGCTCTTGATATTCATGCCACTCTTATAAATATTAATAATGGCGTTGTTATTGTTACTGATGTTATTGTTGCTAACTTTGTTAACGATAATCTTACCGTCGCTAATGTTTTAATGATTTTCTTGATGTTTTTCTTATTGTTATTAATGATCTTATTGTTGCTAATGTTGTTCTTATTGTTGCTAATTTTGTTCTTATTGTTGCTAATGTTGTTAATGATTTTATTGTTGCCAAATAATAGCCAAAGCGACTCCAAATATATATATAGTGACCAACTAAACTCACGACAATAATCAAAAACGTAACCAATGACATCTTAATTCAGTACGGAGGTTCTCTAATGTCCAGACTCGGTGGAGTAGTAGTCGTGATGTTTTAAGCGCAGTCGTTGCTAGTGTTTGTGTTCCCACAATGATATCCGTCAGATAAAATATACTACACCTAAGCATTTAGCAAAGCGAGGTTTGAAAATCAAGACACAAAGAAGAACGAACACAATTCATGTGAGAATGATCGGGATAAATAAAGGTCGATGAAGAATAGAAAATCTGTCCTTCAGCAAACAGGTTTCATTACAATCAAACAGAATCACGCTTGTGCTTCGACAGACCTGAAATAGGAACAATGAATTATAACACTATGGCCTGCAATTCACTAGCTCGAGGCGATAAAACTCAGACTGGGAATGAGATTAACTACTCATCCTGTATACGGTTAAAGTGGTCCACAAATGTATTGCTGAAGTCTGATATCTGAGTCCGTCCGAAAGACACTATCATAAAGTGGTCCACAAATGTACTGCTGAAGTCTGATATCAGAGTCCGTCCGAAAGACACTATCATAAAGAAGATATCAAACATGATCTGGATTAGATGCATTCAAACTTACAAGAATTTCAGACCACATGTGTGTTGCCGTAGCCTCAAAGGGGAGTAAACAAAGGCAAAACTGTTTACTTTCCGTGCATGTCGTAAGAGGCGACTAAGGAGATTATGGGGTGCAGTAGGCTGCCCTATGTCAAGTGACCCAGAAACCAAGCTGACGTTGAATGTATCAGGCTGAAAGGATTACATATCGCAGCATGACATAACGCATACCGTTATACATAATAACCACATTGTCAGTGGGTATCCAAACAAGGTGCAGCGTGCCGTAGTAACAA
Source organism: Meghimatium bilineatum (assembly GCA_034231615.1). Lineage (NCBI taxonomy): Eukaryota > Metazoa > Mollusca > Gastropoda > Stylommatophora > Philomycidae > Meghimatium > Meghimatium bilineatum. Next base: position 34,352,150 of record CM067317.1, on the reverse strand, counting down.
AAATATAAACGATAACACATATGATAAAGTATTATTGTCACTGACTACTAATATAACTAATGAATCACAAATGTAATATCAATGAGAAATAACGAAACACATTTTTTAAACAACAAAAAACGACAAACGAACAGGGACTTTTTACGTTACCTTCTAATATGGACCTTTATTTTTGTTTAAACAACGAACTAAAAATAAATTCACTATACGATCAAAACAATGAGATGGTCTTAACCATCGCATCTCATTGCATTTGAAGGAAAAAAGGCACAATTATGTTTCATTATAATAGCGTTGCAGAATGTGTATTAAACCCAGCCCGCATTCCCATTGTCAACTACACTAACTCCCTTACCTTCCTCCTAATTTTCGACGCTGTTTATTGGTAGGCCCATCTCCATATACGTCTTTGTGTGATCTTACACATGTAGACTATTTTGTAGGTAAATTTGTATATTATTGAATTTAAGCATTCATTTGATCAGATTTGACACCCTGACTCATGTTCTTATAGCATTCAATTTACATCGTATGATTTTTGTCTGTCAAAGGTGCGTAAAATTCAAACGAGCACCGATATTGCTTATAACTGAACATGATTGCGCCTTTTTCTTCAAATACAATGAGATGCACCTGTAAGACCATCTCAGACCATCTCATTGAATTGATCGAATTGTGCGTTTATTTTCAGTTCGTTGTTTTTCTTTTCCCTATTTGACTTGTAACGTGGCAACAAGTCCTTGTTCATTTGTTTTTTGTTACTTCTCATTGACATTACATTTGATATTTTTGCTATCAGTTATAGTAGTAATCAGTGACAATAATAGGTTATCATAGGTGTTCTTACGTAAACGTTATCCGGAATACTTCCTGCTAATCTATAGGAACTTTGAGAACGGACGCAGAAAAATTTAAGACGATCACTGAAGAAGAAGAGTATCAGTATATTTCTTCGATGCAGGAACTACCCAGCCCAGAAACTACTCAGACCAGGAATGACTGCCCATTAAGCTGTGACTGATAGCGTGGAATACCTCTATAGCACATATCCTTTATTTAAAAAAAAAACCATCCCTATTTAACAACACTTCAAAATCCCCAATTACATTTATTCTTTATTGTTTATACTATGTATATCCAATTCATGTTATTACATACATATGTTTATACTGTGTATATCCAATTTCTGTTATTACATACATATGTTTATACTGTGTATATCCAATTTCTGTTATTACATACATATGTTTATACTGTGTATATCCAATTTCTGTTATTACATACATATGTTTATACTGTGTATATCCAATTCCTGTTATTACATACATATGTTTATACTGTGTATATCCAATTCCTGTTATTACATACATATGTTTATACTGTGCATACCCAATTTCTGTTATTGCATACATATGTTTATACTGTGTATATTCAATTTCTGTTATTACATACATATGTCATCTATCTAGTTCAAATTGTTATACTGTGATTTCACTGTATACAAAGCTGCATAATTGTCTTCAACATGATCTTTTATCACTATTTGCGTAACGTTATAATCAATGACATATATTGTAGAATATGTGTGTTATTACACTAAACGACGAGGTCGCTAATCAACACCCTCATGTTTCTATTCTCCATCTCAACACTCCAGCAATATATGCAGTGGGCACAAAGACTTATAGTTCTGTTGTTATCTCGAACGCCTGCAACTCCAGTAGAGTACAATTATGTAAGACCCCCAGAGAAAAGATATCATAGGTGTCCTGTACGTATACATCATGTCGAGACAGATTTGGACCTTCCGAATCATGAAATAAGATTTGGAAACGATAACTTCGTTATTTAAGAACGGAATCTCAGCCCACTAGAGGAATAATGCACTATTTCAACTTTCAATTCTATAATGCAATTGTTTATCGTATTGGCATTTCGTTTGACGTATATCCTGCCACGTACATTAGCCCAAAATACTGGGAATAAAGCAAACTTTTGTGTAAGTCATTAGTTGATGATATCCATTTCTGTCTTTCAAGGGACCCAATCTCTACAATCGAGTTTTCACTTCGGCACGCTCTTCCACTTGCATTTGTTTGTTTGTTCCGTATTAGACCATCCAGTCATTTGGACTGTCATAAGTGACAAACATATTGAATCTATTTTGTAAACTGTTAACTATACAGACTCAGTCTCCTTTGTAAACTGTTAACTATACAGATTTAGTCTGCGTTGTAATCATTTAACTATACTGATCAGTCTGTTTTTGTAAACCGTAAACTATACCTTCTTGTGTCATGCTATTCTGTGAACGGTAAAATATATTACTTTGTAGTTTTCCATAAATACCTAGACGGTGTTTACCTATTCAGTTCCATCATTATTGGTGATCCTTCTCCGCAGAGTCTAGTTGCAGATTCGCTGAAACCAATTCTGTGTAAGTGTACATTTACACGGCAGCATGCAGTTCTCAGTCGAAATATCTGGACTTGGGTGTTCCTATTCAATATGCTGCTGTAATATTCGGGTCTGTAATTTAAGGTTAGTTCACCCCACTTAAGTCGCATATGTTGATTTAACAGAGAGAGGGGGGGGGGTGTGAGTGCGTGTGGTGTGTGTGCATGTTGTGTGCGCACGCGTGTGTGTATGTGTGTTAAGTCAACGTTCGCCAGTTCGTCTGCTGTTTTTCCATTTCTGGGGATACCACAATTAACTTATATATATTGTGGTAATTGTGTAGTAGTTTTTTTAAAGCGAATTCGGGGATTCCTTGTCTGATGTCATGAATGCGTTTGTTTTGTTTAGTATTATAATTTGTATGCAACCTGTGGCGATGTATACTGTGGCCTAACGTTATGTTCCGGGATGAGTCAAGATTATCTTAGAACCTACAGATAGACAATCAGAGTATGGAGGCGTGGTGGTGAACACCTTAGTGATGATGCAGTCCTCGAACGTAACCGATATGGTGGGAGATCCACGATGATCTTGGATCTTGGCGTCCAAACACTGCAAGTTATTGTAGTGCTTCAATGTGATATGTAAGACAACACCATTCTCTTGCAGTAATTGTTTCCATGCAACAAGCGGGTGTGAATAGAATAGATTGTCCTGCAAACAGTCCTGATATGAATCCCATAGAACATCTTTGTGAAGAGATTTGTAACCAGTTAAGCAATATCAACCATCTCCTGCAACTATGCATGAATCTATTCCGGTGCTTCACCATCAGTGGCAGGCAATGCTCCAATATTTCACTCGCAAACTCACCATTTCCATGGGACAGAGCTTGTATGCACCGTAAAAAATGGAGGAAACACGTGAGACTGACAACGGTGACCTTTTTTTCTCATTCATTTTGAAAATATTGGTTGTATTAATTGCTGTGCTATTTTACACGCATTAATGCTAACATCATTAAATATAGTATTTTACACGCATTAATGCTAACATCATTAAATATAGTATTTTACACGCATTAATGCTGACATCATTAAATATAGTATTTTACACGCATTAATGCTAACATCATTAAATATAGTATTTTACACGCATTAATGCTAACATCATTAAATATAGTATTTTACACGCATTAATGCTAACATCATTAAATATAGTATTAATGCTAACATCATTAAATATAGTATTAATGCTAACATCATTAAATATAGTATTTATATTTTACACGCATTAATGCTGACATCATAAAATATAGTATTTAATGTAACTGAAGAGTCTGATACGTTATATTTTGAAATGTTCTGTATTTTTTCTTCTTTTATTTTGACTTTGCGCCCTTCCAAAACGTGGTGCTTAACTTGCTTTTATTGAAGGAATAGATAGAGCATCGAAATATGCTCCCTGAAAAAACTAATACAGCTTCGTGTCTGATAACCAGGAAAAAAAAATTGTATAATATATAAATGTTAATAACAGATCACATATTTATAGAACTTACTACAACTTGGTTTACACACGTATTGCTGTCTTCTATTAAGAGTTGGGGGGGGGGGGGGGGTTAGAAAACTGGCTGTGTAAGAAAACTCAAACTACTATTTCATTGTTTAATAGTGGAATATCAAAACTCCGTGTCAAACATATTGTTGTTTGAAACATCATCACACAAACAGCTGTATGCCTGTGTATTGTGTGTAGGAGTGTATACATGTGTGCGTTCTCTCACATGGCAGTGTATTTTTGACGGATTACTAAAAATAAAACAATTACTGATGTCTTAAAAAAATCGACTGATGTAATTTACACAAGCCAGAAATAATGTATCCCAGAAAGAAGTAAGTAATTGACACAAGCCACAAATAATGTATCCCAGAAAGTAAGTAATTGACACAAGTCACAAATAATGTATCCCAGAAAGAAGTAAGTAATTGACACAAGCCACAAATAATGTATCCCAGAAAGAAGTAATTGACACAAGCCACAAATAATGTATCACAGAAAGAAGTAATTGACACAAGCCACAAATAATGTATCCCAGAAAGAAGCAAGTAATTGACACGTAAGTAATTTGACACAAGCCACAAATAATGTATCCCAGAAAGAAGTAAGTAATTGACACAAGCCACAAATAATGTATCCCAGAAAGAAGTAAGTAATTTGACACAAGTCACAAATAATGTATCCCAGAAAGAAGTAATTAATTTGACACAAGCCACAAATAATGTATCCCAGAAAGAAGTAAGTAATTGACACAAGCCACAAATAATGTATCCCAGAAAGAAGTAAGTAATTGACACAAGCCACAAATAATGTATCCCAGAAAGATGTAAGTAATTGACACAAGCCACAAATAATGTATCCCAGAAAGATGTAAGTAATTGACACAAGCCACAAATAATGTATCTCACTAAAAAGGCGTAACAAATAAGTTTCTGCTTGATATCAATTACTATTTGTCTAAGAACTAATCACATGCAATGGAATGTGTTAGAGCTGGAAATAGCTATATTCTGCAGTAAGACCCCCCCCCCCCCAACCCTTCCTTCAACTACCTTTCCAGTCGTGGTCTGTTGTCACAGGTATGTCCTATTGGTCGATGTGTGTGGTTTTGTGTGTGTGTGATTTGGGTAACGCCACTGTAAACCTGTTCAAAAATACACTAAAAACATATTTAAACACATCAAGATAATAAGTTTGGATTAAGAATAAATGTGTAAATTAGACACATTACATCTACAGAAAATGCAGTTACATATGAGCAATGACCGCAGAAACTAGTTACACATATGAACCAAGAAAGTCTCGGAAATGGATTAGAGTTAGACAATAAAAAACAAACAAACAGAAATCTACGATAATTAGCTTAGCAAGGTGCTGAGTAACAATAAACCAGAATCAATCATTGGATGAGGTTGGGAGTTGATATTATTGTGGAAATAAATTAACAGATAAATAGGACGTGTGAAAGAGAAGTCAAAAATAGAATATGAATTACCAAGTATACATTCCAGACGGTTGTTTATCATTTGCAAGACCATAATTTTACTGACCTGTCTTATATTAGGGCACAATTAGTGGACGGCTATTTTCAGAGGAAGATATGACTCAAGTCTATTACTTCACACCATGACAGGTTACAAATGACAAAGTGGTATAGTTAATTTTGTTGTTGAAAAAAGTCAAGTTTTTACATTCGTAATCGCACATTCAATAGAATATCTCAGAAACTGTCTGTTTGATTGCAGACATCTTTGACATGCAATAATATATTTTATCCGACGCAAAAGTAATTTTATCATTTAGTCCATACCTGCTCTGAATGTGCATGCCGGTGAAATTCTTTGAAGTATTTGGTCTATTAAAACACTAAACGTATTAGCTACTGTCGCCTAAAGTCGAAAGTGTCGGGTCATTGGCCCCAAAAAACTGCGAAAGAACGCATTTTTGGACTACATCCTGCTGGAAATTTAGGAGGACCAGTCCTGTTACAAGAGAGATCCCGTGCGAGTTTTTAAAAAAATATCTCTTTGGATCTTCCTGTAATATATGTCTTCTATAATTTTATGACCAGTCTTCCAAACTAGATATTTTTGTCTATAAATTAAAATTAAGATGTGTTATGAAGCTTATCGTCTTTGACATGAATTCTCTAGTTTTATTTATGACTAGTCTTCCAAACTAGATATTTTTGTCTATAACTTTTAATTAAGATTTGTCACAAAACATGCTGTGACTATTAACGTTTAGTCTTAAAAACTCTAGATATATGTTCTTACAATTAAGCTTAAAATTAAGTATTGTTACAAAATTATATGTCTCTGAAATGGTCATTTAATTTGTGCTCCTTTTAGTGAGGTACGATTATTTCACCCGTGGATTTGAGTTTAATTTGGTTACATCAAAGCTTTTTGACCATTAAAAATACAGGATGTTGTGAATAACCTAACCACAAGCTCAGAAGTTGAACAATAACCTTGTTATTATATGCTCCTGACATGCATAAACGTCTAGTCTTATAAACTATAGATACTTGTTTTCTTATTAATCTCAAATTAAGTATTGTCACAAAACTGTCTAGCTATGACATATATGTTTGGAAAAGGATTATAATTTATTTAATCTGCATTAATTTGTGTTTATATCTAGAGAATTACATCTGATTTTAAGAACTCAAGAGTAACACATCACTTAACCCCCTTATTCTGATATTCTGATTGTGTGTAATGTGTACTGAGGTGTATGGAGTAAAGTGTGAGGTTTGACATCAGCAGATGTCAATATTCAGCTCGACCCTGAAAATTACAACGACTGCAAATAACCCGTTACAAATTATGGTTTATGTGTTGTATGAGAGCTATCTTCTTGGAATTACAAAAGCGTTATGTGAATATCCATCTAACGGGTTTTTGTTGAATGTCAATCATCTAACACGTGCATGTTGAATATTATTAATCTTAAATGTGCATATTGAATGAGAATCATCTAACTGATAATTGGTGAATGAGAATCATCTAACTGATAATTGGTGAATGAGAATCATCTAACTGATAATTGGTGAACGAGAATCATCTAATTGATAATTGGTGAATGAGAATCATCTAACTGATAATTGGTGAATGAGAATCTTCTAACTGATAATTGGTGAATGAGAATCATCTAACTGATAATTGGTGAATGAGAATCATCTAATTGATAATTGGTGAATGAGAATCATCTAACTGATAATTGGTGAATGAGAATCATCTAACTGATAATTGGTGAATGAGAATCATCTAACTGATAATTGGTGAATGAGAATCATCTAACATATGCTTGTTGAATGAGAATCAAATAATATGTGCTGGTTGAATGAGAATCGTCTAGATTGTGCTTGTTGAATAAGAATCATCTAAAGGGTACTTGAATAAGAATAATCTAAAATATACTTGTTGAATGAGAATCATCTAAAATATACTTGTTGAATAAGAATAATCTAAAATATGTTTGTTGCATGAGAATCAGATAACATATACGCTGGTTGAATGAGAATGATATAGTGGATGTTTGTTGAATTAGAATCACTCACTTTTCTCGCCACAATCTCGCCCTCACAAAATATCAAATCGTTAGTAACGATATAAATTGATAGAGAGGTCAATACGAACCTACACAATACGATAATACACAACGAATAGAATTAAAATCACTACAAGTATCGTGAAACAAGGTTAAATTTAGCCCCAGGGTACGCACAACCAGTCAAACTGTAATTACCTGACGAGTGCGCCAAAATGATATCTGATATTATTACAGTACATAATGTGCATGTTGTCAAGTATCTAGAACTGTCTGCAATTTTAATTGTTTAAGATGGCATACACATCAAATATAACATCTTGATCATAAACTCGCATTGAATAGAAGTAAATATATCGTCTGGGAACTCAAACTGAACGCAAAACGGTGTCTTGAACTTACATACATAACATTAAACACTGTAGTGTCTTGGAACTACACCTAACAAGAAAAACTGGATTGTCTTTGGAACTTACACAGCAGAAAATATGGGGTGCCTTAGAACGTACACATAATAAGAAATAATAGTTTTCTTGGAACTACATATAACAAGAAAGAATGGGGTGTTTTGGAACTACACATAACAAGAAAGAATGGGGTGTCTTGGAACTTAAACATAACAAGAAAGAATGGGGCGTCTTGGAACTTACACACAACATGAAAAAAATGGGGTGTGTTGGGATTTACACAAATCAAGAAGAAATAGGATGTATGGGAACTTAATCATAAGATAAAACCGATTGCCTTTGGAGCTTACAGATAATCAAACAAAAAATGAAATATCGTGGAATTAACAGTACACAATATCAAATTGGAACTCACGTGAATAACATCAAATGGGAGGGAAGGTGTCTTGGAACTCACTACACAATATCAAATGGGGTGTCTTGAAACTCACGTGAATAACATCAAATGGGAGGGAAGGTGTCTTGGAACTCACGTGAATAACATCAAATGGGAGGGAAGGTGTCTTGGAACTCACTACACAATATCAAATGGGGTGTCTTGGAACTCACGTGAATAACATCAAATGGGAGGGAAGGTGTCTTGGAACTCACGTGAATAACATCAAATGGGAGGGAAGGTGTCTTGGAACTCACGTGAATAACATCAAATGGGAGGGAAGATGTCTTGGAACTCACGTGAATAACATCAAATGGGAGGGAAGGTGTCTTGGAACTCACGTGAATAACATCAAATGGGAGGGAAGGTGTCTTGGAACTCACGTGAATAACATCAAATGGGAGGGAAGGGGGTCTTGGAAATCACGTGAATAACATCAAATGGGAGGGAAGGTGTCTTGGAACTCACGTGAATAACATCAAATGGGAGGGAAGGTGTCTTGGAACTCACGTGAATAACATCAAATGGGAGGGAAGGGGGTCTTGGAACTCATTACACAATATCAAATGGATTAAAATGGGAAGCATGAGGATAAATGAAAATAATTTTTACAGCTGACGGGAATTGAACCAAGTCCGTTCTATCGGCACTAAATCGCATTGAAACTTAAGTAAACAGGTTTTCCGTACTTGACCAACCACATCCCCCCCCCAAAAAAGATGTGATCTCGTCAAGACATTCAACCTGTATACTCAAGTCTCGGACCAATCAAGAGAACGGACCAATCGAGACAAGGACTATTACAACAATAAAACATCTTGTACAAGTATTGAAGTATTCTCAGAAACTACATTATCAGATGGGAGGGGAGGGGTCTTGGAACTCACTACACAATATCAAATGGGAGGGGAGGGGTCCTGGAACTCACTACACAATATCAAATTGGAGGGGAGTGGTCTTGGAATTAACTACACAATCGCCCGTGTGTTTTCGGGACCTGAAAAGGAAGCAAAGAATAGCAACACTGTTTACCTTCCATGCATGTCGTAAAAGACGACTAAGGAGGTTATGGGATGGAGTTGGCTGTCCCATCCCATATAGGATCAGTGACCCAAAGTCATGCTGAATTCGGATGTGTCAGGCCGAAAGACGTAGATATCGCAGCAATGCTGTAAACCATGACACAACGCATTCCGTTCTCCAGACTACATCCTGCTAATTTGTAGGAGTTTGAGAACGAACGCAGAAGAAGAACTACACAATATCAAATGGGAGTGGAGGGGTCTTGGAATTCCCTACACAATATCAAATGGGAGTGGAGGGGTCTTTGAATTCACTACACAATATCAAATGGGAGGGGAGGGATCTTGGAACTCACTACACAATATCAGATGGAAGGGGATGGGTCTTTGAATTCACTACACAATATCAAATAGGGACTTTTTGAACAAACAGTGAACAAACAGTGAACAAACAGTGAACAAAACACAATGAAGCGTTTTGAAATACACAAAGAACAAAATCGACGGAGCGTCTTGAAACTCACAATGAATAAAATATGATGTTGATTACGCCAACGACTATGATGATAACTGTGATATTACTGTAAAACTGATCTTACTTTTCGAAATCATATTAAACCTTGCCATCGCATTCCTAGCCTTTTCGAAAATTAGCTTAATCTCACTTTCTGAGCTGCTATCATCACATATTTGGGGCCCGATATATTTGAAAGTGGTAACTTGTTCAAGCCTGGGACTGTTCAACCGGATATTCGTGGAATTTTTCTTCATATCACTAGTCACCAATATCTTGCTTTTGGCAATGCTAATTTCCATACTGTATTACCCACTAACGTCATCCAACTTTGAAATGAGTTCCTGAGTTCAGATTCGGAACCAGCCAAGAGATTGATAGCATCGGCATTACACAAGTTACAAAGTGATCTACCCGCCTATAGTTATTGATGTCTGGAGATCTTTTAATGCCCCCTGCATTATATATTCAAGATACACGTTCTAAAGTATTGGGAAAAGTATTACAACCCTAGCGCATCCTTATATCCTTCTTGAAAAAAATTATCCAATGCCATTATTAATGAAAATAACATGTCTTGCATACAGCGCTTCAAAAATTTTATTGATTATGATGATGATTATGATGATGATATCCCCAAGAATTACGAGTGCGCCACTCTTGTTCCCTGTGACAGGCGGTGGAATTTGACTTACAGCTTGCTTCAAATGAACGCTTTTCTGACATTTCTATTGAGGAGTTTTCTACAGTTTTTTTAAGTCTCAAATGACAGTTTGACTAAATATTGCCCTAGGGTGCAATGCCACGTGCTGGACAGTATTCTAATCCTGGAGGCACGTTGCCATGACTTTCTTTCAATATCGAGAGATGCTGTAGACAACAGGGTTGATCCCCCTCCCATTAACAGGCTTGGGTCTCAATAGGTTTCAGCACAGCTGAGGTCATAGAATTGATCAACTCACAACCTGCTTAATCACCTTCTACGACATACATTGCAGACAGCAGTGTTACAATTATTTTCTCTCTTTCTGATCTCGGCAACCGACAGGGATGGATACGATAATACATGGGAGATCGCTCAACAATGACCAGTCTCAGTATATAAGACGTGTGCACAGAAAACATACACATGACCTAGAAGGCGGGTATTTTCGAGCTTTTCGTTGGTCGGCCTTGGTATTTTTGGCATGCGACTCCAAGTATAAATAGTGATCAACCAAAATTACGACAATACTAAAAAACGTAACGAGTGAATTAATTTTTGACAGAGGTCTTTACTGCCATCGATCTTGGCTCAAATAGCACACAGTTAAATATCAGAAACTAGTTTATTGTCTCTTCTCAGTCTGCTAGGCACATATTAACTCTGTCTAGCCACATTCTACTACACGTTTACCTCATCCATACTAGACGCGATTACATTTTTTTCTATAAAAAAACCTGAACCCCTAGCCTCCGGCTGACTTCTAGAATAATTAAGGTAATCTATCTCTCATGATTATCTCCGAAAGCTTTATTTCTAGAAAGTTCTTGTCTAGCAGTGAACAGACATTCTTATATTTCGTCTTTTCATCACGTGATCTGGAGAAGTCGAGTGGTTGGAGGGCACATTTAGCAATCAAACAATACTGTAATAACTTCATTCAGGCAAGAACAATTCGATAACAAAATAGGGTACTGATGTGACAAAATTAGAAAAGAAACGTAGCTAGCGAAGTTAATCCAGATATATTGGTGATGAAAGATTTCTTCTTCTTTCGTTCACTTGAAATATATCTATATCTGTAATTCTGTCTCCTTAATAAAACTCACTGTCTTTTGTAGTTCATACAGTGTCCCATAGAGCTTTGATTCCAGTGTTGTTTCTTCCGGTCAATATGTCTGCCTCAGCGTTTCATGCTCAGAACACTCTTGAAGTATATGTTTGGCACTCTGTGCTGCCTGTCCACATGTACACATGGCCGTGTTGCCAATCTTTAACTTTGTATACATGTGACTGCGGAGTCCGTTGTGTCCTGTTCTGAGACGTAGAATTATAACTTGTTCTGATCTGTTCATAATGTGATAGTCATCTTGTGTTGGCGTTTGTGGCTTTCTTATTGACTTGTTCATCTGTTTTTTCTGATGGTAGGTGATTGGTATATCTGGTTGGTCTTCGGTAGTACCTTCCTTAGCCAGTTGGTCTGCTTTTTCATTTCCTGGTATTCCACAGTGAGAGGGTATCCACTGCATGGTTGCCCTATACTGGTAAGACAATTCGCTAAGTAATTTTTTCAAGTCTATTAGTTTTCCAGACTGGAGAGCTTGAAGCACTGACCGTGCATCTGTCAGGAATACCACAGGCTGTATGCCAGAGTTGGAGTTCAGTAGTTTTTTTTTAGCTGCCACACTAATTGCCTGGATTTCTGCATCATAATTTATGCAGAATTTTCCCGTCCATGTTCTGATTGTATCTCTTGTGTGGATATTCTATATATACACCTGCACCTCCATTCCTCACAGCATTCTGTGCTGACTCATCTGTGTATACTCTGACCGTGATGAAAGATATAAGTGAGATATCATATCTTTCAAAACCGAACGTCTAGTATCGTAAGAAGTCTCAAATGTTTCGCCATGAAATTAGAACACCGTAGACTGTTAACACATCTAGTAAAACCTAAATAATTCATACCTATGATAGAATTGACTATGTAATTAAAAGCGATAATACAAGCTCTTCTTTGCAGCTGCTACTGATAATTGTTGCTTTGTGTAGCCAGTCAGTGAAACACACTCCCCAAATCGGATCAGCATAAATCGATGACGTTGTATGGTATTTGCGCGCATGAATAATCTGGAGGACGGCTTGAATAAAAAATATCATAAGTATCCATAATCTCAAGGTTTGAAATCTCCAAGCTCACCAGGATAGTAGAGGATACATATGCGTGGAGATCTTTCTGCAACAAATGTCTCATTGTGGCACCCCTACGACCCTGACGGGTTATGGGTTTACTATTACTATTATTATTATTATTAAATATCCGAAAACCGAAAAAGGCTAATGCTTAGAGAAAACAAAGTGAAAGCGTGGCACATACTATTGTGAAACAAAGATGTTTAACATCGTATTTACAGTGTGGCTCAAATGACTTGTACTTACAATGTGGCTCATGTGACTTGTATTTGTTACTCAGTAGACTTGTATTTACAGTGTGGCTATAAAGCACACTGTAAATTTACAGTGTGATATACTCCAAAAATACAGAATAGACACATATAAATAGTAGCCATGACGTTATTTTAAGTGTGTATTCTGTATTTTTGGGGTATTCGTGTATATAATATTAATAAAACTTCAGAAAAAGCCAAATGACAAGACAAATGTCTCCAATATATCGGTGACTCTACAAATCGATAGATTCCTCACTGTAAGAGGTGAGCTAGTAAATGTGTCTCCCAAATATCCCGTGACATAGTATATTTCTATACTGTGAGAACTGAGTCAGTAAGTGTGTCACAAAGTGATATTATAGCACAGAGGTGGACCCTAAGCTCAGAAAATATCAAATCATAAGCCACCTGAGCCATACTGTAAATACAAGTCACCAGAGCCAAACTGTAAATACAAGTCACCTGAGCCAAACTGTAACTACAAGTCACCTGAGCCATACTGTAAATACAACACACCTGAGCCATACTGTAAATACAACACACCTGAGCCACACTGTATATACAAGACACCTGAGCCAAACTGTAACTACAAGTCACCTGAGCCACACTGTATATACAAGACACATGAGCCAGACTGTAAATACGGTTTTAAATAGGGATAAGAAGTAAATTATTACGTCAGGCATTTTATGTACCTAGCTTAAAACAGTGTCTCTCGTCGCCGACCATAGATGTTCTACATTATAGACTTCAATCGCGACAAGAATTGTAAAACAGAAAAGGTATATTCTATAACCTGTTCATCCTAAGAATGAAATAGGTCAGTGCTAATGATTGGCAGTTGGGAGCAGAACGCATAAATCACTTGATAAGTGCGCAATAATATAGATTGTTACAACATAATACTGTGGTTAATTGAAATCAATTGTTGCTAGATGAAACATGTCTATTACAATAGTAGTGTATGTTTTGAAATACGCTTTAAGTATGTTTTACAAACTTTTCAAAGAGATAGGCTTCGAATATTTTACTCGAAATCGCAGAAGTATTATAGTGGACAGGGATGATATTATTCTATGTCGCTGGAAATACCTACGGAAAATTCAATCTTCCTCAGCGTTCTGCATCTGTAGTCATGCTATATTCTCAGGACGGTCGTCAAGACGAAGTCCACTGCCTTCTCCAGGTCAGAGAGGCTGCCCCATAGCTTTTGCCTCAAGTCAGTATATCCTCTGGCCAGGTCTGCTGTCTCTGCTCTTTGTATGTTGGGCAGTCCTGAAGTATGTGTTCCGGGGTCTGGGTTCCGTATCCACATGAACATTCAGGAAAATTCATAATGTAGGCGACAGGGGCGTACTATTTATTACTTAGATTTATTACCTGGCTTAATGAAAGACACACGACTTCTAAAGTGTGGAATTACAGCACTGTGAAAAGTAAAAGTCAAGCGTTTTTATCTGGGATAATCCCGGGGCTAAAGAACCCAACAGGACGGGGGGGGGGGGGGAGGAGGTTGATAATACTTCATATAGGAAGAGAAGATGGTGTTGTTGAAGGGGGTGATCTAGAGTCAAAGAAATACAGAGACTATCACGAAGACATGAACGGTGATGTTTATTTGTACTGGTTACAAAAATTATTCCCAAGCTTATTATGTGCCGAATATTGTTATCGATATAGACAATGCGCTATATCACTCTGTAAAAGCAGAGCGCATTCCAAATAAATCGTGGAGAAAGGATGATATAGTTTCTTGAACTCAAAACAAAAATATCAATTTCGTTGAGGGGATGGTTAAAGTAAAGCTTTTGGAGATTGTAAAAATTCACCACCGTCAATATGATAAATATGTGATATATGAGTATTCTCGGCAAATGAGCCACACTGTTGCTTGGTTACCCCCTTACCATTGTTCCCTAAATCCGATAGAGATGGTATGGAGTGATGTGAAACGTTATGTCGCCAGACATAAAATTGCAGTAAATTATCGTATATACGACAACATGTTTCTTCGGCATTTATTGAGGTCACAAAGACAATATCAACCTCCTGGAAGGAAAGACCAGAGTATCATCTTCAGACTGCGCACACAACATGTACAGCTTAACAATCACATGACAGAATACACTCCAGGGTGTCGGGTGTGTACTCATCCCTATGAAACAGTTGACCACCACCTTTTTAAATGCCCAGCGCTGGATGACATCAGGAAAATGCTTCTCCCTCCAGGGCCAGATAAATGTAACACATTATATGGAACAAAACAACAGCTCATAAGCACATGCATATATCATACAATGGCATTGGGTCAAAGGCAATGAGCCCATGGATCGCTGGATCAGCAACCAACCAACCACTGAGGTCACGGCTACCAAGTGGCAGGCATACATCCATCATGTGTTGACAGAAGAGCAAAACATGTGAGAACTGGAAGGTTTCATTAAACGAGTGGTGGACAGCGTGATCATAGACATACACGATGACAGGTTTAGATGAAAGTGATGAAACAGAAGATTCGCAACCCAGCATGGAGGAGACATAAGCACGGGATGCTATGACGAAAGCTCTGAATAATTAATTATGTTATTGTTTACAAATGTATTAAAAAAATCCCATGTGGTCGCGGAGTAAATAGGGAATAAATGGTTTAGGGGGGGGGTGTTTTTTGACCTGCTTCATTCTTAGAATGAACTGAGTATACATACGGTGCATACGGTGATTATAATCGATGTCCTTTTAAACTCCAAGAACCAAGAAATCATTTTGACTCCATTACTGCACACGAGAAGTAGTGAAACTTGCCCTCCGAACTAATACGGTTATTCATCCATGTAAAAAAAAAATATTTCATCAAGAGCAGAACATATCACATGAACATAAAATAAATTATTCGTAACCATCAATCATTTGTAACCAAAATATAAATTATTCATAATTGTACAATCAATCATAACAAAATAAATCCTTCATAAGCACAAAATCAATCATTCGTAACCATAATATTAATCATTCATAACTGTAAACTCAATAATTCGTTACCGTAAACTCACTCTTGAGTAACATACAATCAATCATTTGTAACATAAAATCAATCATACGTAACCATAACATCAATCATTCGTAACTATAAATCAAACATTCATCTCTTGTGTTGCTTAAAATATATTCAGTTTCGTATCGTTGTGTTCACATTAAACCCGATATATTTCGAAGAGTTGACAGGAGATTTGGTGTTGTACAGACCACGGTACATGAACACACTCAGCACGTGTACAAGTGATGCAGTTCCATTGGGACCCTCAAAATGTATGAGGATTGTGACAACTATTGAATAACGCATAAAGTATTATGCACTCCACACAGCTCGGACATCAGGAATTCTGTCGACGGCATGCTCAAATGCATTTTTAACGGGTATTGACAAATCATTTTAAGTATCAGAGTAACCCGTTATTGTACACATAATAACAAAGGACTAGTTGTAAAACACTCCTTAAAAAATAACGCAATTTCATTTTCATTACTGTGTTAATCATAGCCCATTACGGTCGTAGGTGTGTTTATGGAAACATCAACATAACAATACCGGTCATATTTCCACGTTCATACTTGTCGTTATCATTTATAAAAGCTTAAATTATTAATTTGGCCCAATCACTAATTTTTATCAATCTTCTTCTTCTTCTTCTGCGTTCATTCTCAAACTCATGCAGATTAGCAGGATGTAGTCCAGAGACAGGAATGCGTTGTCATGGTTTACAGCATTGCTGCGATATCCGCGCCTTTCGGCCTGACACATCCGACTTCAGCATGGCTTTGTGTCACTGACCCTATATGGGATGGGACAGCCAACTCCATCCCATAACTTCTTAGTCGCCTTTTACGACATGCGTGGAAGGTAAACAGTGTTGCTATTCTTTGCTCCCATTCGGGCCCCGGGAACACAGGCGATTTTTATCAATCATTCGTATTATTTCTTCTTCTTTCGTTCACTTGAAACATGTCTATATCCGTAATTCTGTCTCCTGAATAAAACTCACTGTCTTTTGTAGTTCATACAGTGTCCCATAGAGTTTTGATTCCAGTGTTGTTTCCTCTGGCCAATATGTCTGCCTAGGCGTTTCATGCTCAGAACACTCTTGAAGTATATGTTTGGCACTCTGTACTGCCTGTCCACATGTACACATGGCCGTGTTGCCAATCTTGAACTTTGTATACATGTGACTGCGGAGTCGGTTGTGTCCATAGTCCGGCCCAAGTAAGCAGAGTGCTGAAGACGGAGTCAACCAGCCACAAGGCGCACAGATAATCAGGTTGCCACGCACAAAACACAATGGAAACATTCGTATTATTAATCCATACATTTCTTTGACATCTATTTCCTCCTTCCCCATCCCCCAGCTGTCCATTATAGAATAGAAATATAAATAGTATTGGAAAGATAAACATGTACACAGAAAATATTTTACAGGTGTGTAACAATGTATGGCATGTGTAACACCGAATAGGGAGCATTGAACAGCGATACTGATATTTACCATGGATGGCGTAAGAGGCGACAAATGAGGTGTTGGGGTGGGGGTTGGTTGTCCTATTCCATAGAATGTCGAAAAGACCAAGATGTCATGATAACATCGGATGTGTCAGGCCGAAAGCGCAGATATTTAAGTTCAGCTACAAATGTATTCTGTTAGGGACACCCTACTAATATGCTAAAGTTTCACAGTGAATGCAGAAGAAGAAGAAGAAGACGTATGATATACTTTTATCTAATGTTACAAGTTAGACGTGTGTACACATAACCATACATTAACCAAATGTAATTAGAAGGTGTGTACACGGAACCACACTTTTACAAAAATGTAATTAGTCTGCGTACACGTAACCCTACTTTTACCAAATGTAATTAGTGGCACGTGTGTACACATAAACCACACTTTTACCAAATGTAATTAGTGGCACGTGTGTACACATAAACCACACTTTTACCAAATGTAATTAGTGGCACGTGTGTACACATAAACCACACTTTTACCAAATGTAATTAGTGGCACGTGTGTACACATAATCCACACTTTTACCAAATGTAATTAGTGGCACGTATGTACACATAAACCACACTTTTACCAAAATGCAGTTATATATATATATATATATATATATATATATATATATATGATAGCGATGGAGCGAAAGGTTTTTACGATAAGAAGCACGTATCTTAGTCGTTCATTGTCAATGAAATAAAAATAACGTAACAAGCTTGGCTCAATGGTTCGAAACTGTGCTTACGGATGAGATGTGATGAGGAAAGAAAGACATTTGAAAATTATTACATGGACTAAATAAATCATTTTTATTTGGTCACTTTGTATCGAAAACAAATGTCATCGACAAAATATATTTGCGTCACTTTAGAAGGATGATTCACGATAAGTCTGCAAAAATATATTGTCGAGGAACTCGGGAAAAACCACAGGCTTCTATATACACACACACGAACACACCATGACCATCTGCAGTATGACCTGTTATATAAAATTGTCACATAACCGTACGGTGGCCATGTTTGGTTTCGGTTAGTCACTATGTATATACTTGGAGTCGCCTTGGCTATTTTTGGCATGCGATTCCAAATATGTAAAGTGACCAACAAAATGCCAAACAATAATCAAAAACGTAAAGATTGGGGTCCTAATTAATTCAGTTAGTAGGTCTTTATTTGAGACCGCCATAGACAAACAAGGAGATCTGTCACGTAACATCAGCAAGCGAGTGTAAAAAAAAAATATCTGGGCATTCTGTTACACTAAACAGTTTCTGTAGTGCGCAGATCAATAGTTAAACACCAATACTGTCTATTATCTCCGCAATTACAAAGCGTATGGGCTTCATATTTTGCATGAGTGTATTATTTCATAACCACGTTTAAGATTCATGATTAATTATTTTTAGAATGAACGGATTTATCGCAGCAGTCACTTCAAATGTGATTTTTAAGATAGCAATGGTTTTATTTCATGTGGAAAATAAATTTTACAGTAATTATTGGTATAAGTGTACGTGGTTGTTACATGGGTTAAAAATTAAGTATTTCGAATGTCATATTTTTCTTTGGTTGTGTTGAGATTACATGCAACGACATATAAAGTTAACAGTTAAACGTGTATGACATTGTAGTATTATTTACATACTTGTTAATATAAAGTAAAAGTAAACATACAATGTTCTTACTATAGTCATCATCATCTTCGTCCTAATATGAACATTGTAAGTAGTAGTAGTAGTGCTGGCATTCTGGAATCTTCGACTAAAATATTGTATGAGTTCATGTTTTTATGTGGAGAATGTCAAAATAATTTCATTCTTTCAATTCTTCTTCTTCTTTCGTTCACTTGAAACATGTCTATATCTGTAATTCTGTCTCCTTAATAAAACTCACTGTCTTTTGTAGCTCATACAGTGGCCCATAGAGTTTTGATTCCAGTATTTTTTCCTCTAGCCAATATGTCTGATCAGAACACTCTTGAAGCATATGTTTGGTACTCTGTGCTGCCTGTCTACATGTACACATGGCCGTGTTGCCAATCTTGAACTTTGTGTACATGTGACTGCAGAGTCAGTTGTGCCCCGTTCTGAGGCGTAGAATTACAATTTGTTTTGAACAATTCATAATTTGATAGTCATCTTGTGTTTGTGGTTTTCTTATTAACTTTATCATCTGTTGTTGTTTTTTCTGATGGTAGGTGATTGGTACACCTGGTTAGTCTTCGGCAGCACCTTGCATTTTACAGCAACAGAATTCCATCACTGATGACTCTTCCTATTTTATTGTGTTTTTAATTGGCCAGTACAGTTATACTTTGCCTAACAGCCAATGAAAAGTTGGAGAGAGAAAAAAAAAACTCATGAACAAATAAGAAGCATTTCCCCTCCTTGACAGAATATGGTAATTTCTACTGTAAACCTGTCTACTTTTATGGGCATCGACAAACAAGTATTGTTATCTTAAAAAGGACATTCGTAGCGACTGCTGTGATAAATCCGTTCAGTCTAGATAGTAATTACTCATTAACGTGGTTATGAAATAATATACTCATGCAAAATGTGAAGCTCATATGTTCAGTAATTACGGAAATAAAAGACAATATCAGTGTTCAACTATTGATGAACGCACTAAAGTAATGATCGTCTACAGTATAAGACATACAGGCTAATTGGAAATCTAGCTTCATTAATGACTGATTTCATTAATTAATTGACTATCACACAAAATATAATATCATAATATATTTACAAGTACCAAAAAGATATGTCAGTGATTAATATATAATCTCTCTCTCTCTCTATATATATATATATATATATATATATATATATATACGAGGCGTGTTCAAATGAAAACGGGACTTGTGGATTTATTTAAAAAGTATCATACGCAATTTAATATTTTCAACGGAATTGAACAAAGCAACCACTTGTGAATAAGAATGCACCTGGGTTCATCAGAAAAAATCTCCGTATGCATTTAGGCAAGCATCCCACTGTTTAGGTAGACGTCGAATGCCGTCCGAGAAAAAGTTGCGTGGCTGTTCTCTGAACCATGTGGTCACCGCTGTCTTCACGTCTGCGTCGCTGTTGAAACGCTGTCCCTTTAGTGCTTTCTTCAACGGTCCGAACAAATGGAAATCACACGGGGACAAATCGGGACTATAGGCTGGGTGATGAAGAACTTCCCAATTCTTCTTTGCCAATGTTTCCTGCACAATTTTTGCGACGTGTCAACATCAATGCCGCCCATTATAAAGACACTTTAGACAAGCTGCATAAGGCCATCAAGGCTAAGCGACCAGGCAGACTTTCTCAAGGTGTGATTCTTCTCCACGACAACGCTCGTCCGCACGTCGCAAAAATTGTGCAGGAAACATTGGCAAAGAAGAATTGGGAAGTTCTTCATCACCCAGCCTATAGTCCCGATTTATCCCCGTGTGATTTCCATTTGTTTGGACCGTTGAAGAAAGCACTAAAGGGACAGCGATTCAACAGCGACGCAGACGTGAAAACAGCGGTGACCACATGGTTCAGAGAACAGCCACGCAACTTTTTCTCGGACGGCATTCGACGTCTACCTAAACAGTGGGATGCTTGCCTAAATGCATACGGAGATTTTTTCTGATGAACCCAGGTGCATTCTTATTCACAAGTGGTTGCTTTGTTCAATTCCGTTGAAAATATTAAATTGCGTATGATACTTTTTAAATAAATCCACAAGTCCCGTTTTCATTTGAACACGCCTCGTATATATATATATATATATATATATATATATATATATATATATATATATATATTTCCGTAGCTCTTTTTGGTATTATTTATAGGGTCCTCGATAACAGTACGCAGATGGACCATATTTTGGTGCCTTTATAGTGTAGCTAATATGCCAGCCGGTGGCGTTCGCCGAAAAACTTTAAAGTTCTGTGATTCGGCAAAGCTTACCAAAGATATGATTGGGTAACCTTTTACCTGTGTCCGATTTACAAAGGTCAAACAAATGTAAATAAATCTATAGATCCATAAAGAAATGTTTTTGTCATTTCGATCGAAGTTTAATATGTTTTAACAGGCTCGGTATTCCTTCTCTTTGTCTTTTGCTGATGATGTGTATAATTATGTATGTGAGCGAATCACATAACACTGTTTATATTGTTGCGTTTCGGTTGTATTCTTGATGTCTAATCAATCGGGCGTTGAATTATCCGGTAATCATTGAGGTCACTACGTTCTAGAAAGAATATGTCATATGACACACATTAGAGTTACACAACTTGTATAAAGCTAGAATTGTACACCGTCTAGTATGGCTGGAATAGTTCAGTTCGAACGAGCGCGAAGTATATTTTGGGAGGGAATGTGGCCGTGGGTATTCTATCCAAGAGATGCTTTTTTATAGTTAATATGTAGAAACTGACACATCATCGCTACATTATGTGAAAGATATTCGCATCTATTCTATTTTTTTTTAAAATCTCGCCATGGCAACGCTGAGCTTTGCTTCTAGTAGACATATATATATGATGAAATAACCAACTAGTAGTAATGTGAAGGAAATTTCGGCAATGCTTGTTTACAACCGCCTGTTACTGTGACGTAGCAATTTCTGGTAGTTAGTCTTTGCTTTAACTTAGATGCATGTGGCATAATACAGCTAAACTCCATCTCCTTGGTTAGATAATATTCAATATGAACTAAAATGAACACGAAAACATACGTTGAAAGTACTCACAACGTTAAGATGAGATTCTAACTAAACAACCATTCTCCCTAAACACTTTACAGGAAATACATTTTTCGAATGTTTATGACATATTATATCAATGATAAGTTTGATAAATATAGTCTGGAATGCATAACAGGTGATTAGAATATATCAGAAATTGGCGTAGGTTACAAATAGTAGGGAACTGCTGGGTGCCGGAACAAATAGCGGCAAGCGATCATAGCAACGAAAAAACTTAAATCTTCAGAATCATCCATCTCGGCCACAGACGACAGGGAGAAATGTTTCGGCTTAAAACGACTCAGTCGGACATAAAACCTGTCATTAGTATTCACTTTCCCTTAGCTCAAGTCTATAATCCATCTATTTGAAACAACTTTGCTGCAATGTCCATTAATTTCAGTATTTAACCCAGTAGATTGTGGATGGAGCTCATAAGCAGAGAAAGAAAACTATCAACTGGTAAAACAACCAGAATATCAGGGGGAAAATCCGACACAACAGGTCAAGGATAAAGTAGGACACATACATATCACAATGAAAACAATAAGCAACAAGAAAGTTTATAATGGGTTACATGTTTTACTGTCATTATTGCTACTTCTGTGGTTGTCGCTGTTGTTACTGTTACAACTATGTTTGTTATCGTTGTTATTGTTACTGCTGTGGATGTAACTATTGTGACTGCTGTGGTTGTTACTGTTATTATTATTGCTGTTGTTGTCCAGGGCTTTTTAACCTTCTTTTGGGCATATGTACACATCATCATTTTCCTCTTGAGTCAATCTTGGTACATAGGCAGATGTCATAGTTCTTCATGCTTGTCGATCAACAGCCACTTATTCCAGATCGTTCATTTTTATGCCAGCTGTTGTGATTTCTTTTTTCAGTGTTGTTTTTGGTCTTCCCATTTTTCTCTTGCAACTCGGTGACCATGTAAAGACTTGACGTGGAATTCTGTCTTCATTCCTTCTGAGCACGTGAACGGTGTATGCCCAACGCCTTTTTCTAATAACGTTTGTGATGTATTCTTGTTTTGTCTACTTTCTTAGTGTCTCGTTTGACTTTGCAGATTGTGTTTGTGATTTTCCTGAGACGTGTTTTCGAAGGCATTTAGTTTGTTTTCTTAAGATATAGTTGATTTCCACCCGTATGTTAAAACCAAAATAACACATGCGTCGAACAGCCGTAGCTTTGTACATATGTACTAGGCTAATATTATTAGTTTTGTTCCTACGTGAAACTGACTTGTGGTATGTAACATGATAAATCAGTATATTGTCTCTACAAAGATTTCATACACAACAATATAACACCGGAGGTCATGGTGACTGGAGATTAACAGAACTGCTGCCTCAACTATCTGTGATGACTTTAATATAAATAAATTCGACTAAAGTCCGCGGTTAAAAGGGTGTACCTCACCGTATGTGGTTTAATTTTTAAAACAACTTTCATACATAATGACGAATCTGTTCTTCCTGTGATGTTACCGTCTCGTAATCTGGCATCATGGCTCCTACTAACTTCCTCCTCAACTATTTCATTTCACGTAATTATGTCTATAAAATACAAATAAAACAAGTGAAGTCGTATACACAACATTACTATTCAACTATTGCTGAATTCTGAAGTGCAACTAATACATCTAATCGTATCGACAGTACAATGTGACTGTTCAGCGTTCGAACCACCTGCTAATTGGACGATTTGGGTTTGCGAAGCGAGCTCATTATCATTATGGACTATGATACAGAACCGACAATCATGTTTGTAAGCATATAACTATAGCATGTTTCTCTAGCTTTACTCAACTTCGAGATGATCTATCTCTACAAATATATAAAGCATATAATTCAATTTTATGTGTGAATTTGAAGTGGTATAGGCCCTATAATTTAAATTTGTCATTAAAATGCAGTAACTATTTTCAATTTTCATTTACCTGTGATATATGTCAAAAGTCAACTGTCAGCACAACTCTAATACACATATTTTACGATGTTCACAGTTTATTATAAGACCTCATTTACACATGATTGGCACAAATTAAACGTGAAAGTGCACTGTTTTGTACTTTTGAACATAAGAAAGACAGTGTTTAAGGTTGTATTCAGTGCGGTGTTTGAAGTGCTAAAATTTCTCTTCTCCGATACACAATAAATAGTATAACGGCACAGATCAAAGTTCAAAGTATTGCATTTGTTTATTAAAAAAATGGACACGATGCACAAATATAAAGTAAATATTTATTGGGTCTAACAACAAAATATAACATTGTATGCAAAATATGGCATTAAAACTTTAAACCAGAGATTTCCAAACATTTTCGGGCAGGGTCCACTT
The DNA here is from genome assembly GCA_034231615.1 of Meghimatium bilineatum. Lineage (NCBI taxonomy): Eukaryota > Metazoa > Mollusca > Gastropoda > Stylommatophora > Philomycidae > Meghimatium > Meghimatium bilineatum. Next base: position 34,327,477 of record CM067317.1, on the reverse strand, counting down.
TGCAAGACATATATGTTGTAATGCGCCCCCCCCCAAATCTTTAAAAACCTTCCGCATTCATGTCGTTTGATATTTTCTACGTAAATAGCAACTCTAATGATAATTACTGCTTATGACGTTAAATTATTGAAAAAGTAGTGGTCAATATGTGCTTCATCTTGAACACAGTTATTGCTATACCGATTTTAAAGGAACATAGCACACATGTAAAGATTGTAAAGTATATACTTGAATAACATTATGTACAGTTTCACACAATGGTTGGGGTGCAAAGGGAACGTATTGCTCTAGGCGGACCCAGGGTTAGCAGATAACCAAGATCCCAAATGTACCTCCACGCGGTGCACCCTGGAAATAGAAATACAGCAGCTCGAGCTGATTCTGGCCAAATCATTTGGGGATCGTGTCCGAGAATGTGGAGGTAGCAGATGGAAAGAGATTTGTCTGCACAAGAGACAGACAATATCTCCGACACCACCAGCATCACCACATATAGCGACACTGTCGACATAATGTGAAGCTAGTCAGTTCAGTCCGAACATTGGAGGGGCGGCCAATGTAAAATGCACGTAAAGGTAGATGCATGGCGAGAGACAAATAGAGTTCATACCGAGTACAATGAAACAATGAAAGGGCAGAACAGCGCTAGAGGGCAGCGCAAACTGCAAATAGAAAGTGAAAAGTCTCTAGGAAAGGGGAACTACAAGCTCAGTCAGCTCGAGACGAGCATCTAGTTACCTGTGTTCCTTACAGGCAGAGACCCAGACCCATTCATTGGCGTTTGGTAAAGCAAGAAGACCTAATCCAACTCTAATGTCGAGCCTTCCTATACCGGAAGTACGCTTGCAAAGAGAAAGGGTTCCGTGCCCTATGGGCTCAGGCACAAAAGGGACAAAAATTTAGCCCTGGCCCAACCCTACTGTCAGGTTTTCCTACACCGGAAATACACTTGAAGAGAGAAAGGGTTCAGTACCTGATGGGCTCAGGCGCTATTGGGACAAGGACGATCAGCTCGAGAACGCCTTGCTCTCAAACGCGTGGTGTGGGACTCGAACTTGGACAAGGGGTACACGATGTCGGTGAATGACACCTCGGCTAAGAGGGCGAATGAGCCAGGGCCCAACTCCTCTGTTGAGTTCTTCCCCTTAAGGAACCAGGCTCACGGATGAGAAACGGTTCAGTATCCAATGGGCACAGCACGTCCAATTACAAGGCAAGTTCATAGACAGTGGAACACCTCGTGCGAGTCAGACAAGAGCAAAATCGTCTGGGCGAAGAGTCGCCACTACGCGTGCCTGGAGCCAGATATAGAGGCTGGCACAGGCTAAGGGTAGCCCACCCGAATTGTCAAGGCATGCCGAAATCGGATGTGCTAGGCCTACAAGGCGCATAACCGTGGCATAACGTAATCACGGTCCCGGCGGAAATCGCATGGACACCCGTGATGGTTATAATGTAGCGAACGCAAAACAAACAAACAAACAAACATAATGGTTGAAATATGAAAATTTGGAAAACATATTAAGAGATTGCATTACATTAGAAAGAATCTTACGGTAATAGTTAAACTACCATAAAATATATTACCATATTGTTTATTTCGAACTTACAAAGTTAAAATTCAAGGCAAAAATAGCAAATTAATGAGAAGGATTAGCATGATGCATTTTACAAATTTCTTAATATCAGGTTAAAAAACATTCCGTTAAAAAACAGTCGTAAATCGTCACGCTCAGTTAAATGCAATAAGTTCATTTTCTTAGTAAATTCGCTACAGCACTAAACCGTGACCGCACAGAAAACGTCAATTTGACTTGAAAAGCCCATTTTGATTATTTCTATGATCTTCTTGGTCGACCATGGGTTTTTTTCTGCATGCGGCTCTGAGCATATAAATAGTTACCAATTAAAATCACGAGAATAATTAATATCGTAACGAATGAAACATTAAGTAATTCTGTACACAAATCTAATACTACTATCGAAGGTCACGACTAAGCCATCGCTCACCCAAATAAGATGGAAATGCAAATAATAATTGCTGCACTATTTCCCATAATCCTAGTACAGTGTCCATATTGATTTCAAAAGCCAGAATTTTTGGAATCCACAATGATTAAATAATTAAAATTGAAAATGGATTTTTTTTAATTGATCGTTTAAGACGGATTTAAAATGAATTAAAATGCAGAATTTAAATTTTAAATGATTACTGAAGCGTAAAATCTAGAAAATAATTAATTTTTAAATATATATTTTAAATTTGATCTATAAGGAGCACCGACTCCTAGACCGGCTGAACATCACTCCATCAATTGCTTCTGAACCCACTATCGCCCCCTAAAAAATTTTGAGACTAACAAATTGAACCATTCTTTCAACGGAACCAAATCGCCTAGCAACTATTGAACACGCGTTCTTCCGTACTTGACTAACCGCATCTCCAAAAAAAGATGCGATTTCATCAAGCCTTTCAAACCGTGCACACAAAGTCACCAGAACGGACCGATCGAGACAAGGACTATTACAACAACAAACATCCCGTGCAGGTATTGAAATATCCTCAGTAACAACAAACATATAACATAATATCCGTATTAGTTATACAAGGGCCGATAGGTCTTCTTGTAAACATATATAGACAATACAATTTTGCTTCGAGTAATTGTTTATACAAGTAAATATAAGTAGGAAGCCAGAGGACAATTTTTAAAAATTTTTGAGACTAACGGGAATTGAACCAATCCGTTCAACGGCACCAAATCGCCAAGCAACTATTGAACACGCGTTCTTCCGTACTTGACTAACCGCATCTCCAAAAAAAGATCTCCAAAAAAAGATCTCCCAATGAAATATATGTTCTTTAGTTGGTATTAATGAGATATATTATTTTGTAGTGATACTTTTGAAATTATGAATGCATATATAGTTAATAACAATATCTGCACAAGAAGTGACACCAACCTTTAAAATAATTATAGTACGTAAAAATAACTGGAGACGGCAGTCAAAGTGCATAATTTGCACGTGTCCATGACATGACGTTTAAGAAGTCTGTGCTTTGAACGGAAATTTGAACGCAAACCATCCAGAAATTAAAAATTAACCAAAATTGTTATCAGCAATGCCAAACCCACACAACACGAGATGAAATTCATCAGAAGCTTTTAATAAAGAAAATGAGAATGCTTCACATGATAAGGTCATGTTTTGAAGGACAAAACGTGTACACACTTGGAAAATATTTAAACCATTCATTTTTAGCAACAAATATTTGATGAAATGATGGAATTACACAGGAAGATTACGGATTATCCCTTCGGTAATACTGTGAAATTTAAAATTAATGATTCTGATAACATATTTAAAAACACGAAATGGTGGAAAAAAAATTATAATTTTGTTTCCTTAATCTTGGCAACGCGGTGGCTTCTTAGTGGTGCGGTCCAAGGTTCGATTTCAAGTACAACTGAAAATATAGTTATATCACGACAGCTCCTATGTCTATCCAGCCGTAATGGCTTAAAAATCCTGGAAGTTTCCCGTCCTTACACAACGTCTTTCTCGACTGAAGTGTCTTCCTCACACAACGTCTCTCCCGACTGAGGTGTCTTCCTCACACAACGTCTCTCCCGACTGAGGTGTCTTCCTCACACAACGTCTCTCCCGACTGAGGTGTCTTCCTCACACAACGTCTCTTCCGACTGAGGTGTCTTCCAACAGCATCACTCATAGCACGTAACTCCGTAGCTTTAAAAGAACATCTCCAGGGATCTTCACGAAAAATTCAATTGTAAACATCACGTCACGGCCCGGTCTGAACTTGCACAAACTTATGAACGCAAGATTAACGTCTTACCCACTACGCCACCACGATACCTCCATAATAAAATTGGTACGAAATTCTGAGAAATTAAAACGTGATGGAAGTGATGCTTGCCACACCATGCCTAGAAATACCGTTGACCAATTAAACGCATGAGCATAATACCATATACCGCAATATATCTCAACGGTGCGCAAAATTACTCGTGACTACTACACCATCTTATTGAGACTTGTGACTATCCAACCCTCTTATTGAGACTTGTGACTACTAACCCTCTTATTAAGACTTGTGACTACTAACCCTCTTATTAAGACTTGTGACTACTTACCCTCTTATTAAGACTTGTGACTATTTCACCCTCTTATTAAGACTTGTGACTACTAACCCTCTTATTAAGACTTGTGACTATTTCACCCTCTTATTAAGACTTGTGACTATTTCACCCTCTTATTAAGACTTGTGACTATTTCACCCTCTTATTAAGACTTGTGACTACTAACCCTCTTATTGAGACTTGTGACTACTTCACCCTCTTATTAAGACTTGTGACTACTTAACCCTTTTATTGAGACGTGAATACTTCATTCTCTTATTGAAGCCACTTTATTGAAATAACAGACAGCGCTTTTTTTTAAAAACGTTTAAAGTGCATTCTAGATCAGCGACTTTCATCACACTTACATCAACATTTTTTGAACCTTGTCCACACCCCCCCCCCCCAACACCCACTTCTTAGAACGCATTTTTTTCAGTTCCCAACTGATGCGTAAAATGGACATTCACTTTATAAGCCAACAAGAGTTGTTTAAGATTTATCGATATAATTATTGTTATTTATTGTTCACGAGGCAATCTTCCTGTGACACCATCACCCCGAACGGTCTGTGCCACCGCTGCGGGTCCAATTTAACAATTGTTCCCCGTGTCTGCCCCCCAGATACATTTATGTGGTTCCCATATGATGTATGTGGTCATATGGCCCACTATGATTTATTCCAGATACCACTGTCCTTGATAGACACAATGCCCCAGCATTGACACTATCCTGGTACAGACACAGATTCGTTAGACATGTCATTTGGTGCGTATGCCAGACCATCGTCTGTCAAAGATACTTCTCTATGGTGAGCTGGAGAAGGGTACACGATCTCAAGGTGGCCAAAAGAACCGATACAAGGACTCGTTAAAGACCTCACTGAAAGCCTATGAAATAGATCAGGATACATAGGAAGAACTTGCACAAAATAGATCTACATGGCGTTCTAAAATCAAAAATAGCCCATCATCTTGTAAAAAGAGGAGAAATGCAGCAGCTCAACAGCGGAGAGCAGCTAGAAAGTCACGGATAGACCAAGATCCGTCTACAGTGGTCATTCCATGCCCGAACCGTCCAAGGACATTTACAGCTCGAATAGGGCGCATTAGCCATCTACGAACTCATAATCACGGACATAACTTTTATTGAATTTTCAAAAGTGGATGTAACAAATGGTCATCATATCTTGTGCTAGACGAACATAAAAAAATATGGCCTACAATGAGAAACACTGTTCAGATTTGCCATTGATGAAAATATACAAGACGGCATGCTCTTTTTTAAATATCTGACAGCAACACATCCAGTCTTTGCTACATTTGTTTACTATATATATTTTCTCCAGACAATTGACTTTTTTGGAATCAAGTTGAGGGTGTGTGCACAGACGATAATGTACTATTATGCCTCTAGTACACACATTGTACTATACCAAACTGAGTAAAGATCTAATCTCTTCGACGGCGTTTGTTGTCAACCTCCTGCAAATTAGCAGGATTCAGTCTGGAAATACGGAAGGCCAAGTCTCATGGTGCATAGATGATTGCAATATTTGCATCTTCCTCTCTGATTGCATACTATTTCAGCATAGTGAATTTAAACAATGAACCGAAATGGTGTTATAACGGTAATTCACACACAGGTGACAGTCAATACTTTACAAAAATCAGAAGGCAACAAACAAGATTCCATCCCACAATTCATGAAAGACCAACTGCCAGGAGTGTGACACAAACAGTTTCACTAGCTCAGCCGGAAACCAGTGTCACAAATGAAGTATTCTAAACGCATTTGCCAATTGTCTTATTGAATCAACTGATCGAGTAGGAAACATACAAAGAAACACATACAGAGAAATGGCAAGCATTGGTCAAACATATCTAAACGTTGAAAAACCACGTATTGCATATACAAAACAAACAAGGTAGTTTAAAATATATATTAATATGAATATTTTATATGTTTTTATTTCAGGAATTGTGAGCGACAAAAATATTGTTTCAAACATTAAATTGAGAGTTTCTTCACATCCTTTTTTCATACCCAGAAGATTAACTCTTGGTTGCATGCAATGTCACATATTCAGGAAAGTTCTATGTGTTTATGTAGAAAGCATGTTCCTCTAATTTAAATGCAGACACTCAATCACACAAATAAAACATGTAATAACTTGGTGATATCATTAATACGTAGAAAGTCATAGAAAAATTGTGGCAAGAATCAGCAGGTACTACATTCCTATTTCTGATTGAAAGCTTTATCAAAGGATGGTATCAGCTTAACATTCATAACTAAGAGAATTATAGATGATTAACACTCCAGTAACCATGTATACTTCAATTTATAAAACATATACCAACAAGCCCTTTGAATATTTGAATATTGAAAGTTTAAAAAAATCATATTACAGCAAAACATAATCCTATTTATTTTTCATACTTGAGGTTATTTTGTTGATAAAAGGACACAAGCTGGCTCAGATGACGTAATTGAAATCTGAAGCGGATATTTTTTATCATGATCCCAAAGAAATATTGATCTGCACGATTCTTTCATTAAGAATTCTTTCATTTTTTTTAAATGACTGTTTTCTTTCTCATGTTCCATCTGCGTTCGTTCTCTAACTGCTGCTGATTACCGGGATGTAGTTGACAAAACACAATATGTTGCATCACATTTACATCTTACGGTAATGCTTAAGCCTTTCATCACGCCAAAATTTACTATATAATTTTGTCGATGATTTTCTAGAGCGTCTGGACGTTCCTTGGCCAACCATCTTTAGTCGCCACTTGGCCAATTTCTTTAGCCGAGTCTTAGCTAACCCTCTTTAGTCGCGTCTTAGTCAACCGTCGAGTCGCCGTTTAATCAACCCTCTTGAGTCGTCGCTTAGCCAACCCTCTTTAGTCGCCACTTAGCCAACCATTTTAGTCGCCTATTAGCAAACCCTCTTTAGCCGAATCTTAGCCAACTCTCTTTATTCGCGTCTTAGTCAACCTTCTTTAGTCCAGACTTAGTCAACCTTCTTTAGTCGACACTTAGCCAACCCTCTTTAATCGTCACTTAGCCAACCCTCTTAATTCGTCGCTTAGCCAACCATCTTGAGTTGCGCCGTTTAGTCAACCCTCCTTAGTCGCCGCTTAGCCAACCCTCGTTAGTCGTCACTTAGTCAACCCTCTTTAGTCGCCACTTAGTCAACCTTCTTTAGTCGCCACTTAGTCAACCCTATTTAGTCGCGACTAAGTCAACTTTCTTTAGCCGCCACCAACGCTCTTAATTTGTCGCTTAGCCAATTCTCTGTAGTCGTCGTCTAGCCTACCCTCCTTAGTAACTGTTTACCCAACCTTCTTTACTCACACCTGACCCAACGTTCCTTTTGTAGATGTTTACCCAATCTTCTTTACTCACAATTTACCCAGTCCTCTTTAGTAGATGTTTATACAATCTTCTTTACTCGCACCTTACCCAACACTTTAATTGATGTTTACCGAATCTTCTTTACTCACACTTTACCCAACCCTCTTTAGTAGATGTTTACCCAATCTTCCAATCTTCTTTACTCGCACCTTACAAAACCTTCTTTGTTAGATGATTATCCAATCTTCTTTAGTCTCATTAGTAGATGTTTACCCAATCTTCTTTACTCACAACTTACCGAACCCTCTTCAATGAATTTTTACCTAATCTTCTTTACTCACACCTTCCCCAACCCTTTTCATTCGCTGATCACCCTACCCTGTTTAAGGGCCGCTTATCCAATCCTCTTTAATGGTAGTTTATGAACGACAAATCACGGCGCTGTTATTCTTTACTCCAGATTTTCGGGCACCATCAACACGGAGATTGAAGTTGAATCGAGAAGTTTAAGGGCAGAAACTCCAACAGTATTGCCTGCCACGTTGTAACAACAAACATTTACAGAGTAGTATGGTAACAATTGGCAACAAAGAACTATAATCCTTTCCTCACGTAATGTATCTTTGGGCTAGTTAATGTGGTAGGCAGTAGATGAACTCCAGATTTGAATTCAGTCACCTTTAGATCTCTAGACAAATGGAGTCAACCATGACTTCAAACTAAATGACGCATGTGGACTCCGTAACAATTCTTGGCTGATTTGAGTAATCTTTGTTTTTACATTAGTCACCTTTAACAGGCAGCTTTGAAAATATCAGATAATTTCGATCAGCCAAGTGCACTGATTCTGTTATGGACTAGTGCATAAGTCGTATTTAAACTAAACTCTTATTTAAAACGTGTGTTATTTAAACTAAAGTCTTATTTAAACATATCGTATGCTGACATTCATGTGTTGTCGTCACAAATTGATAATTCGAAAAGCCATTGATCTGAATTATGCTTCAAAATAAAAATGCAATGTTAAACTTTTATCAAGTATTACAGCATGCAAGATGTTGTCTTGCATATTCGAGTGGTCACACCAACGCTGTACGTTATTTATTGTACATATTTTTGCATCATATTTATACAATCTGTTGATATAAGGACATCTGGTTTATAATAGGACAAAGTACGAGCGTTACAGAACGTTTAGTTTTGGTTATTACAAGAAATTTCCAAGATCTCCCATACAATATTTATCAAGTCCTCCAGAATTGCCCTACATGCTGATCTTGCATAGCGTAACTCATCTTGGCTGACTCTACTTATTAGTAACTTTTGAGTTTATTTTATACCACAAACTAATGAAAAGCACCGAATAAATCGGATAAGCAATGATATGTGAAGTTGCGCGAGATCAGCATTCAGGACTACACTGGAGAACGACTCAGTCAGTATACAGGAGACTCATACGTTTTCCAGTTATACTCGCGAAAAATGGCTCGTGGACGGGACATCCTGGAAACGCTTCTTAACTACTGACTGTTTGTTGATATGTTCCCATGAGCTTTTCTACTTTGATGACCGTGTATTACAGAATTAACTGTCATTAAAATAAAACATTGCTTCCTTGCTTGCCATGTAACACTTGAGACCAAATATACTATGACATCAAGGAAACAACATTCCCTGCTTGCCATACAACACTTGAGACCAAACATACAATGATATGGAACAAAATGCAATGCTTAATCATATTTTTGTGACGTAAAACATGTTATATTAATTATTATCATTGGCTTATTTATTTATGTGTAGGTTTTGCTGTTCGCAATGATAAGAAAATTAAGCATAATTAAGACTTTATATTTCAATAAATAAATTTGTTCACCAATAAGGTGAGAGACGAAATTATGGCATTTGAAACAAAATGTTAGTGTTACAAACAAAATGTCCTCAGAATACCATGGACCGAAAATGTCACCAATAAGAACATTCTGAGAGAAGTGAGAAATAAAAGACTGGCTAAACAACAAGATTTTCTTTAGAAAATTACAATATTTTGGCAATATCACACGACATGATGGCTTAGAAAAGACTATAATGGAGAGTATGATGCCAGTGCAGCTAGAATAAGGTAAACTGCAAAGAAGATGGACGCAAGACTACCTGAACATGGCACTCACTGAAGCAGAAATGTTCGTCCCCACTACAATCTAAATGTGGAGGAGGTCGTATTGTTTGAACAACAGTCCATATGTTTGTCTCCGCTACAAACAAAACGTAGAGGACGGGGGTTCATATTGTTTGAATAACCATCTATTCGTTGGTCCCAGCTACAAGCTAAGCGTGGAGGTGGTTCACTATGATCATCTGTAGATAGGAGACCTCTGCAGAGAATTAATTAGGACTTCATCCGTTACGGTTTTTTTTAAATTATTGTCGTGATTTCGTTGGTCACTATTTATACACTTCGAGTCGTCCTGGCTATTGTTGGCATGACAGCAATAAAAAACGTAACAAATGAGTTGGAATTAATTCTGTGCGGAGGTTTTCTATATTGCCTACGGTCCTGGGTTCTTATTGTTATGAACAATGTTGTTTTAAAAAACGTGTAGGTGGAGGTATAGGATCTCGTCACCTGGAAAAGTTTAAAACCTCTGTTAAAGCGGTAGACATGAACTATTTCTGCAGCAGCTATGAAAATGGTTTGAACCTGCATTTGTAAGTACACCCTGGGTCACCATGTAAGCACACAAAATACACACACAATCATTATCTTCAACGATAACATAAAATTCTGGGGACGGCAATAAGTCACTTTATTGTGTTTCTTCACTCGAACAGCTTCTTTTAGGTCATACTTTCTGAACTCCAATGTCTACTCCAATCTACACATTGATGATGTTCTGGAATATTTCCCTACATATTGATGATGTTCTAGAATATTTCCCTACACATTGATGATGTTCTGGAATATTTCCCTACACAATGATGATGTTCTGGAATATTTCCCTACACATTGATGATGTTCTGGAATATTTCCCTACACATTGATGATGTTCTGGAATATTTCCCTACACATTGATGATGTTCTGGAATACTGCCCTTAAGCAATACAAGTATACGTAAACAGATATTGCCGAATATAACAATTGATTGCCTGTACTGTGATATTATGTGACCATCACTAATTTACTAGCAGTTACACGTAATCTAGAGCACTGCTACTCAACTTGTCATCCTTAACCACCCTTGTGACAACTCTCTTTCATGGCCCACAATGATCCCTTTAAAAATTGGTTCCAGATTCTCTTCGAGGCCAATGACTAAACATTTCTGTTTAAACATTCTTCACATAGGTACATTTCTGTGGTCCTAATTGAGAATCACTAATCTAGAGATGTGAATGGACCACCGTCTTTTTCTTTTATTGCAATTTAGCATTTTTTTTTAAAAATCAGACGTATTATTTCTGACATAATTGTACACCGGGCAAACCTGTAGTTACTCAGCGTAGCCTAGCGAATGTCAGAGGATATGCATGATTATGAATCCAGTGGATCGATGTTTGAACATTTGCTTAATTGTGTCCTACAACCATCCAATTCTACTACTACCACCACAATGAATATCCAAGTGTCCTACACTCAACCTAGATGTATCATAAAGGTGGCGCAAATAAAGTAGTTTCAGCACATCGGCATTATCCGTATTCTACATGCTGCATATGTCGATTTAACTTATGCAATCATGTAGAATACTTTTATTGAAATGAAGCACCAGTCACTGGGTGTTACAAGAATATTGAGTTACTTGATTGAATCCACTTGCTTTAATGATATATCATGATACTGTGTTACAAATAACTAATGGAAAAAGTGAGAAATACATTATAAATAATATATTACTTTTTTAATGTACACACATATGTTACTAGCAAACAGAAACAATGGACGAATTATGAAATGCAAGAGAAATATCAAATATGTTCGCAGACACAGACCACAAAGTTGTAATAGTCTTATTTAAAACAATATAAGGAAGAGCAACAAGGAACGCAACCTAATAGCTAGAACAAACATGCAAGGTAAACTAAAAAGACCCTTCTAAATATCAATATACAGGAACAATACAAAGACTCTTAAAATAATTTGAAAAACTACCAATAAATACCACGTCGAATGAAGAAGAATGGGAGGTCCTCACAAAGCCGTAATGCAAAAAGTGGGAGAAGCTTGTGAATATATGAATCATAAAGGTAGAAAATCCAAAGTAACACAACGGTGTAGCCATGAAATCAAAGGCATCATAAAAGATAAGAAACAAGATAAATTCAAGAAATGGGTTACAGGCATAGCGCAAAAACAATTATATTGAGTACCGGTCGGGTAAAGTAATAACAAAGAAACTCGTTAAAGATGCCAAAACAAAAGCGTGGCAGAATATGACGAATCGTTAAATACAGATTACAAACAAGCACCAAAGAAATTCTACACGAAAATTAAAAATATGAGCAACAATGAAGATAATTATGCATCAATCGAAATAATAAATTATTAAAATGAAAAGACAATCAATGATCAGAAAAGAATCTTGAAAAGGATACAACAGTATTTCAGGGAATTGCTAAATCTAAAAGACGGAGGGGACAACAACTAAGTAAACACTAAATCGGACGAGTTAAAACCAAACATATTGCTAATAGAAATATAAAATGTCATACAAACAACCCAATCAAAGTAAAAAAAATTCATAACATACAGTCGAATTCATTAAGACAGCATCATATTTAGGGATAAAATGGTTATAGGTTGCGCAATAAAATATGGAATACACAAGAGACACCAGACGACTGTAAAAACGCGGTAACAATACCGATTTGGAAGAAATATGGCAGTAAAAGTGATTGTACAAAATATAGAGGTATTTCACTTCTAAGCCACACTGGAAAAATTGTTTACAGAATTAGAGAAAGAAGATTACGAGAATTCATCGAACCGCAGCTTAACAATACTTAAATAGGATTCCGCAAGAACAAGAGCTGTACAGATTCCATTTTTACACTTAGACAACTGGAAGAAAAAAACAACTGAAAACAAACAAGAATTGTATATCGCATTTGTCGACCAAGAAAATACTTCGACATAGTAGACATACAACAACTGTGGAAAATACTATCAAAATATGGACGACACATAATCAACTTGTGCATGAGTGGTTACACAAGTAGTCAATGTGCAGTCAGTACGAGTGTAGGACTTTCAGACAAATTTCACATACACTCCGGCGTGCGAGAAGAATGTGTTCTATCTCCCTTGTTATTCATCACATATATCGATTGTGTACAATTGCCAACACTAATGAAGAAGACAACGTTTACAACTTCCTGAGAACTTAATTTTTCAGACAATCAAGCAATAATATCAATATCAGATGAGCTACAACAATATATAAATAGAATGTACACAACAAGTAGAGACATTAACATGAAGATAAACACAGAAAAACCGAAGTAATGTCAATCGCAAAACAGAAAGTAACATCACTATTTTCATCGATGGTCAACACGGTAAACAGGTGAAAGACTTGACTTATCTTGAAAGCATTATATCATGAAATGGGAACAACACCAAAGAAATCCATCACCAAAAACTGGATTATTTTAAACATTTTTGTTAACGCTAAAAAGTCGAACTCGTAATAAATAGTCTTCTTCTTCTTCAGCATTCATTCTCAAACTCCCGCTGGATCTAGCAGGACCATGATCCTGCTAATTTTCCAGCAGGATGTAAAGAAAATGTAAATGCGTTGTATTGCCGTTTTATTTGCGAAAATGGCCCACCACATACGTCTTCGACGGGTAATAAAAAGTAAAAAGAGCCGAAATTTAAAATGGCATTGTTCATTTGCATATTCACAATCATTCCAGGATCTTTGCGTGGCTACATTACTGTTTAATTTATAGTTATATATCATAATGAGCAAGAATCCCTCGCAGCAATTCAGGGCACAGTGGCTAAATGATTCGAGATTTAAAAAATGGTTAATTAGAGTTGACAGAGATGACACGAAGTGTTATTGTACCTATGATAAATGTACAATAGCCGCGACGGTAAAAGATATTGAGAGACACGATGAGACAACGAATACAAGAAAGCTAAACAAGCATTCCGGGAACAGACATATCTTTCATTTAACACTCTCAGTAATGATGTGAAAGCAACAGAAGCCGGCATATCTTTGTTCGTAGCTGGACATTGTTCCCTAAGAGAAGTTGATCATTTAAGTCAACACTGTGTGGTACACTTTGGTGACAGTAAAGGATGCAAGAACCTAAAGCTTAGAAGAACAAAGTGTAGTTCAGTTATTTCAAATATGCTCACACCATATTTCCACAAAAGACTTGATATCTGATATTGGAAACAGCAAGTTCAGCTTATTCATTGATGAAAGCAATTATATTACTGCAACTAAGCTACTTGGTACAGCAATAAGATATTTTTTCCTTGAAAAGAAAACAGTTTAGTGTTACTTTTTTAGACTTAGTAGAGCTGTGTGACTGTAACGCTGAAGCAATATGCAATGCTCTGAAAGAATGTTTGAAGAATAATGGACTTGCAAAGACTAGTTGCACTAGGCACTGATACTGCATCTGTCATGACAGGTGTAAATAATGAAGTGTACACAAAATTAAAGTCTGAAATTCTTCATCTGATCCTAGCTAGATGTGTGTACCGTTCTCTTCAATTATCTGCGTCACATGCTACAGCCGAGTGCCTTCCACAGGAATCTAGAGTTGATGATTAGAGAAACATACAACTGGTTTTCTCACTCATCATTTCGCCAAGCAGAGTACAGTGAGATTTTTGTATTAATAAATGATGGGCAACCCCCACATAAGTTTATTCAACCAAGTCAAACACCATGGATGTATAATGAATGCCATTGTCAGAATATTGCAGCAGAAGGTTGAGTTCAAAACTCAATTCAATATAGCAAGAATGCGCGAGCGCTGTTATACAGCAGAACTTCTATGTTTTGTGATATGAAAGACTTTGTTTTACTCACATTTTTCAAGGATATTCTTGGAGAAGTTCAAAGCGTGAACAAAAAGTTTGAAGAAGAAATACAAGATCTTACAAAACTACTCAACGATCTTGTCCATCTCACTGATTCTATCAGTTCAAAGATTGTTTTACATGGGAAAAAAAATTACACAGAAACTGATGCTATTGAAGACTATTTAGAAATACCTATCTAGATTATGAGTTTTAAAAAGAAATGCAGTCTACAAATTTCCGGAAGAGAAAATATTTTTCTGAAAGTTGTGTACAGTTTTTAGTGGAGTTAATTAACACAGCTGCGTTTACGTTTGCCAGATAACGTTCACATATTGCAGTCCATGTCATGTTTTAGTGGAAGTGAATGTCTACAGCCAATTAAGCCTTGCATATTAGATCTTGCTAAAAATGTTTATTGATGGAGCAGATACTCTCGTCCGCATAGATTTCCAGTGGAGAAAAAAAAAACAACACCATATGCTGTGGACACATTACAATGACACGCTTGCATTGTGGGCAGAAATAGCTTCATACGGGGATGCAACTGGTGGAAATCCTTTACAAATTCTTCCAGATTTAATTTTAACTGTGTTTACTTTACCTCATTCCAATCAATGCTGACGTAGAACGTGTCTTCAGTCACATGGGGGTTACAAAATCAAAAATTCGAAATAGACTGAGCATCACGAGTTTGAAAGCTGTTCTATTAAATACGAAATGAAAAGATATGGTAAATGCTGTTTTGATTATAAACTACCTAAGGATATCCTGCAAAAAATTGGATCACAAGATGCTTATAAAAAGTTGTTTCAATCATCATCATCTGATACACAAGTACAGACCAGAAAATACAACAGAAATTGGAGGAGACTTGTCTGACTGGGATTTGGCAGATCTTGAATAAACATATTTCTAATATTAACTGATAGTCAAAAATTAAAATGTGAAAACTTGAAACATATTTTGAATATTATGTTTGTTTTGTGTTTTTTTTTTCTTATTTGCATTCTAGGCATGAGACTAGTGCCTTTTGGGAAAAAAAACATGACAACACTAAATGCACCAGAAAAAAGACACAACATTTTTTTTAATTGTGTCTGACTGTGATTGTGCAATCTGAAATAATATTATTTATCAGATGAACTGATATTTCTAAATTATAATGTGTTATCTCGTATTATTTAAGGAACATATTTAATGCTTTTTATAGACGTTTCTAGTGTTTTTATGATGAAATGAGTTGGCAACCATCTGCCACATCTTATGGTAGATGTCTCTTATTTTCAAAAACAAAACATGTGAACATGAACACCAAAACTGCACTATATAAAACGATCATCATACCATCACTATGCTACCAATGTCAAACGTTACATTGGACACTAGCAACACTAAGCCAAAAATGAAACTTGTCACAACAGAAATGACTTGTCTACGTAGAATTCTCGCAGTAACAATAGGAGATAACACAATGCAAATCCTGGATTACATGAGAAGACTGGTTTATGTGGTTTTGACATGCTTCCAGACTACAATCAGACAGTACTGATAAGGCATTATTATACAGACACGATGGATACAAAACTAGAGGTAGACCATGCAAAAGATGGATTACAGAAATAAAAGAGTCAACGAAAACAAATGTATATGAAGCACACAAAAAGAGCCATCTCCAGAGAACTCTCTACTCCTGACTCTGCACGGCATAAAGGGGTATAAAGCGAAAAGAAAAAAATTGGATCCACCTGCTTTAATCTTGTATCATAATTTTGTGCAAGAAATAACTAATCGAAAATTGAGAAATACACTTTAAAAATATATGCCTTTTTAATTTAAACACTTATTTTCAAGCTCTTTCGCAATAAGTTGGTTTTTTTTTTAAAATTTTAGAGCGACTTTCATTTCTCGAACATATATTTCCAACATAGCAACTCCACGATCGTGTTTCCTACTTTCTTTGAAAGTTGATTACTTAGAAGAAGAATATAATCTTAGAACTGCTATCCTGAACCTGAAGCCAACTTCCGACATTGACTACATTTGGCTGTTCACCGTGTGAAGAAATAGAGTACTGCCAAAGTACGATACTCATTACAGTGCAGAACCAAACATCTTTTAACTATTGATGGATTACAGAGTGCATTTCCGTTGCTACATAAACGTAAACATTCCGAGCACTACATATGGTTTTGTGAGTGCAACAAAAGTTATATATGAGTGTGCAATATATAGACAATATCCATATATATATATATATATATATATATGTAGTAGAGCTCTATCAATCTATACCATGATCAATATTTGGTGAATATTTATAGAAATGTAATTCCAGTCATTTATAGAACGTAAGCCTCTAGAAATGAATTTTCTCTGCGCCCACACTCTACTTACTATCACAGCTAACAATCTCCACCACAAATACCACTGTTATTAAGGCCAAGAAATGGCACCGCAAATTTCACCGGTTCATATTTCCAGCTAAAACTAGGTCACCAGTAACTATCGATGATGATCAAAGCGGGTGATTATTCCTTGAATAATAACAGTCGACGCAAGCGTAATAAATAGATCACTTGCCTCTCTCCTGTTACATTTAATTGTCACAGCGTCTTCAATTTCTGCCGCATAGTACCTTGGTAGGAAACGAAGATACAGTTTATAAACACTGTTCATCTCGTTGTTATTCAATTTCTGGTGGTTTGTGACTAGCACAGGTGTGGAATTATGAAGTAGCAAACGTTGGAATTAAGATACCTTGCCATTAAGTTAAGTGTTTCTACATGATCAGAGCTGCGAAATTGGCATACATGATTCTCCCATCAGAGCTTCTATTCGGCCTCTAACTCATACTACATCATCATCATCATGATGATGGCGGTGATAACGGCGATAGTATAATATTTTATAACATACATATTGGTATCTGTTTTGTGTCAATATTAAAGCCCCTTTGTATTGATATGGAGGTAATGTAAGTAAGGGCAAATATGCACTTCATTTAATGGCCATCATAAGACATAAACGTACAGCAACTGACAAAGATTTCCAAAAAGAGCAGTGAACTAACATAGAACCGGAACTATCAGCTATTATACCCTGAAAGATTTACTGAAGCGGAGATCTGAGCACCTATGGACTTGTCCGGTGTGCGAAGAGGATAATCAACATACCTAATACCTAAACGTACAGCAGATATGAGCCTCACAAGAACATGCATTTAAAATAGCATGCATTTATCAATAGTCATTATACACCTGCATGTTCTAGATTAGTGGTGCTCGCTCAGGGTAGGCAATATGCCGCCCGCCTCCGTGGACTACAGCATTCTGCTGGGACCGCCTACAAAGATTGAAAACTGGAAGTAAGGGGCCACTGAATCTTGTAGGGGGACCACGGGAGGATAACTATTTGGACGATATGTAAAACTTATATATAACAAGACTTGAAAACATCAAGGCATTATGTCTTTCATTTTGTCCCAGGGAGGCAATGGAAGACAGTTGATAATTTTTCTTTCGGTCCCACTAGAAGAAGTTAATACCTTTAAATACTTAGCTTCTTATATGAGCAGCGTTGGAAGCACTATCAAAGAAATAACAATTAGACTTGAAATAGCCTCGGCTGCAGTGTCCAGATTAAATATCATATGGAAGAGCAGAATATCAGTATAGTAGTGAAAATCAACCTATATAAATCTCTAATAATACATAGTCTTTTGTTAGGTTGTGAGAGTTGGACAATTACAGCAGAAATAGAGAAGAGAATACAGGCTTTTGAAAACAAATGCTACAGAAGAATATTACGTATCCGTTATATAGAATACAAAACCAACATATACGGAAGAAGCAAAATAAATACTATTGCATGCCAACAAGAACAGCTCATGGCAATGGTGAGGCGTCCTTGTGTGATTTGGCTACGTAGTAGGACACGATTTTATTTCCAATCATATCCTGCAGGAAACAGTTGAGGGTGGAAGAAGAAGAGGTAGGTATGAATTGATAATATTAAAGACTGGACAGAATTAACATTTTCGGAAAAACTAAAGTTTAAGTCTTCACTGTACTATAAATAGCACACAATGTTTACATTTTTAAGTACCAGACGTCACGGAATTCCGTGTAACACCAATGAAATTATTGAAATTAATGGATGCCGTGACGTCACATCTCCCGACACAAACAACATCAAGAATACTTATAATTATAATATTTATAACTAATTTATTTATTTCATTTATAAATGATCCTGACCATTACCCCCACCCTAATGTAAATACTTATACGAAATTAATATGCATTTTCAATTGAAATACCTTAATTTTAAATACAAATTCTACTAATCACGCTGCAAAGGTTAAGTACGAGTAATACCTCGAAACTAGAACAAATGTCACAGTGAAGACTTATACCGTAGTTGCGCCAGATTTTCCACACTCAAACAGAGAACTGCTAAAAGAGAGATATGCAGTGATCTTTGTTGATGTTTCCAGAGTGACACTCCTACGACCCTGAAGGATTATGGGTTTGATGATGATGATTCCAAATATTACTTTTCGTTTAATTTTTCACACATTAAATATCAACAAACAATAGCTAGCAATAACGACAGACAAATATGTCAATGTCTGAAATAAAGCTAGTTGTATCTCATTTGAAACCAAACAGGAAATTGAACTATGTGTTCATGCACATTGAATATCCTGGATCCTAAAACAATAACAACAAAAACAGCTCTAAAATAAAGACAGAGCCAGACTATCTGGCTCGGAAATATTCAAAAAAAAAAAAGAAAGTTTGTTAAAAATAGTTTTAAATATATACGTTAACGGTTAGAATCAGAAAAAAATGTATCGATGAATAGCACCTGGTATATTCGCATTAGTAGAAACATTTCTAGACCAGCATATAATATTCCATGTCCATTAATTAGCGTGTGAGCAGCAACTAATTAGTAATTAGCGTGTGCGCCGCAGCAACTAATTATAATTAGCGTGTAAGCAGTAGATAATTAGTAATTAGCGTGTGAGCAGCATTTAATTAGTAATTAGCGTGCGCGCCGCAACCAATTAGAAATTATCACGTGAGCAGTAACTAATTAGTAATTAAGGAATACATGTTCCAGTGTCGGGAAACGATCTTAAACAGGAAATGGGTGGCTGGGAAAATGGGAATATGAACAAAAATAGGTATAAGTGTTATCAAAATAAGTCATAAACCAACCTAACAACGAGTCATAGTGACGGAAGACGTTTCGACTAAGATGTCTTCATCAGGATACAAACAAGTAACAGGCAATAAATATTACAAACAAACATCATAGTGTGAGAGAGAGTTAGAGGGATGAAGACTTCTTAGTCGAAACGTCGTCCGTTACTGAGTTTCGTTGTTAGGTTATTTTATGTAATTAGTAATTAGTGTGTGAGCAGCAACTAATTCGTTAGTTACAGAAGAAGAAAAGCTAGAAGCATGTGGAAACGCACGTTTGCATAACTTGGCGACCACCCTGACACGAGGCAACATGGCCCACTAAACAGCTATTGCACACAGCTAGTCAGCGGATGGTGAGGATTTCTACCAGTGGGCCACAGTATCAATACTGAGATGAAAGCAGCAACCTGGGCATGTATGGATAGAAAATAGTTGTGGTTTGAGAGCTCAAAGTGTAGATAGAATAATATCGCCCAGTAAGTTCATCTATGAGTAGAACGCCTAAACAGACAGCAATCGTCCACCAAAGTCGGATCGCCACCAGCCTTTGTGAAGTGGAGTAATTGAGTGTTCATGCTAACCGAGAACACCTAATGAAAGACAGTTGCGATGAGTGGATAAATACCTGGAGGGACACGAACAACTATGTGCAGGACATTATGCTGGGCAGGGTGTATAGAACACGGGACATTGAACTTGAAATACAGCATTTGAACTGACGTTTAGATGAGTCAGAGGGAAAACAAATAAAACGTGGCAGATCATGGATGACGGGGGCTGAAGACACACTGCGAAGAGTATGTGAATTTGAAGAAATAGGAAAGGGAACTGAATAGGTGGAGGTAGACCCTGAGAATAAATCCATGACTTAAGTAATAGTGCAACTAGATAAAGCGTGTCGAAAATGGACGGGTGTCAGAGCCCACGTTACAATACATGAACTCGCGCAGCTACATTCGAAACCACAAGACATAATTTTATACATTGATGGCTCAGTTAACAGAAATACAAATAAAAGCGGTTTTGGTTTTGTTTCTCGGTAATATTCACACTCTCAAAGCATGCTGCGCAAGATAGAAAAGTACATGCTAAGAAAAGAATGGTAGGACTTAATGAACAACTCAATTGTCCAGAGCATTACATGGATATACTGCCCTGCTCATGCTGGGGTCAGAGGAAACGAGAGAGCCGACTTATTGTCAGGCAATGCGGTGATAGACGGCACAATGCTGAGAAGAGATAAGGCAGTAATAAATTAATTTCAATATGAAAATGATGTCAATGGGGCTGAAAAAGTACACATACAGAGAATGTCAGAAATGGGAGTATTAAGAAGGGAGGGAAGGAAAAGTAATTTTTTTTGGAAGGCCCCGAAGATCACGCAATCAACACCTCACCAGGACTCTTAGTCTACATACACTAGGATGACTGGTGAAACGGAGGGCAGAGCACTTATGGGAATGTTCCACGTGATGTGAAGCTAGTTTCTAATCAAGAATCATTTGATCTGTGATAGCACTGGACGATATTTTCTAAACTCATGGTTCAATGATGCCTAACAAATCTTCAGGGTGGGACTTTATACTTGAGCTGGGGTGAAACTGTTTGAGCAGAATATAGCTTACACAACAGCACCCCTCATTATGGGAAGGCAGTTACGGCAGAGTTAAAATTATTTTTTACATGAACAGATATCAATAATACGAAATAATTCAAGCATATCTGGTTCATGGATATTGCTAATCAATTATTAATATTGTTTTAAATTAGCCAGAAAATAATCCGGAAATTAGTACAAGCACAAATCTATGCACAAAATGTGGCCAGCTCAGTGTTGATCTAATCCGTTCTGCAGAATAGTCTGTTTTGCAGATTCCACACCGCTTCACATATCTTGGCTGAAACGATTTCGTCCATGATTTGCATAGCTGGCGGCACACAAGAATACACAAAGTAATAAATAATCAGTCGAATCAGCCAAGATGAGTGACTATGTTTGGGATTAGCCAGCAGGAATATTCTGAAAAATGATTTGGTTGATAAAATCAGACCTAACGTTGCTCTTACATAAATACCCAAATTTCTCATTAGTCTGAAGGATGTGATAAGGAATTTCACTTAAAATAAAACATCAGCCAGAAAAACAGATCCTAAATAGTTAAAATATATCACAACACAGAAAACAAAATATGCCAACATGAAAGTGAATATAAAATACGTTCGTAAGAAATACATGAAATCATTACAAAAATAGGGCGAACCGCCGATAAAGAATTCAAAATAATTTGTAATTATAATCTCACACGTAATCAGATAAAATTGGTAGGAAAAACGGATATTAAAAAAACAGAATGAATTATGAAGTGACAAACATGACATAATCTCATATCTGTGTGTTGACTTAAATAAAAATGTTGATACTCCGTAAGTCAGATTTATTCTATACATCTTAACATACAACAACACATATTTATTTCCTCAGTTACGTCTTTTGTAGGTATACCGCTCTCTTGTATGAATTTCATACTAACGAGAACCACAAATACATTAATGATTTTTGTCATTGCTTTTTGTGTGTGTAAAATAGTGACATATTTGTTTGAGTTGTACATCGTAAATCGTAAATTGTAATTTCGAGCACTATGTCATCGCAAGGAATCGGTAGAGAGGTTGTATATGAATGAATTTTATTTGTAAAATGTGTGCTATATGTGATGACATTTTCTGACGATCTTGTGTCTTTGTTGTCTATACAAAAAATAAGTATGCAGAGAACAAACATGACAAGCATTAATGAGAAATCTGTTGATTTGTAACCGCTTCGACAAACTGATAAATCTGATTTCAGACTGAACTACCAATGTACAATAGAAATAAACAGATATATATTCTAACAACGGAGAAATATATATAAATGTATATTATAAGAACTAAGACAATAGCAAGAAACAATATTATAACAACTAAGGTAATAAAAAGAAACATATATCAAATATAGAGTACGACGACAACTAAAGCAATAGAAATGTAATAGATATACATTTCAACAAACTTGAATGTGAAAAACGAATTTTAGTCTGAACTACAAGATCACAGCATGGATGCTCAGTTTCACACTCAAGTCTGACATCATCTTGACAGTAAACAAACAAGGACAAGCAGGTCTGATGCCTGAAAGCCTTCATTTGTAGCTGGAAATCTAAGAAACTTGAGCTTGATCTTAGCCAAAAAGACAGATTGTAGCTTCTAGAAAATCTGAAGTGGACTAAGCCATACACATCGTAAAAGCTTCCATTTCGCTCTGCTTAAAAAAAATGCACTTATCGATCTTGAAGAAACAGAAATTCGTCTACATATTTCATTACAGGATAAATGGGTGTATTTTTGGTGGCTTACAACTACATAGTTGTATAGTGATAGAACAGCATAGATAAACAATAATATGGGTCCTATTTAAAAGTGTAATCAGGCAAACACTAAACAAAACAGACAAGAAGTAATGAATATACATTTTATTTAAACAAGAATGCGTTGCGGTCATTTTCATTTAAGTAATTATAAGGTGGAATATCAGATATACAATACAAGTATGACAATAGGAGCAAGCATATCAGATATACACGATTATCTGGTTTACATATACGTTTCAAAAGGCTCCTCTGTCCAGAAGTAAACACGATCAAAGTAAAATGAAAATGAATATCACATAATGTTACAGTCCAATGGGGGGGGGGGGAAGAGAGATTTTTAAAACACATTTTTTTCCACTGAATCCCAGTATCGAATGACAAAGTTCATTTCTTTTGTTGTTCTTTTTTCTTCTTGACAAAGACATCATTTGGACGTAACATCGCAAATGTGTTTTTTTTTCATGTCCATTTATTATTTGTATTTATTGAATATATTTTTGTAACAGCAACATTTTATTACTTATCCTTGCTGACATTACTTTCAATGCGTGTTACTGTGCCCCCCCCCAACCTTGTCTTTGTCAGATAATCTCTGGCATGTTGTTTAGTAGATACGTAGTAAAATACTTGTCTGATGCTCTACGCTTCAGTCTTCTATGTATGTATAGGATCATACGACGGTGTCACAAACATTGAGTCCGTTGTTACTAAACATACCTGGGATTTCCCTTACAGTAACTATCAAGCTTTTCTACAGAATAGTCCTGCGTGTGATCATGAAACAGGATTATTCTAGAGAAGGAATGAGTGTACACGAGAAGAATACATTTTTCAGTTATACTCGTGAAAAATCGTTCACGGACAAGATATCATGAAAATTTTGCTTTCATGGCCGGTCTCCAGTATAAAAATATGTGTTAAGGAAATGTACACATTAAACTTGAAAGGCCGATTTTGATTATTCCCGTGAATTTCGTTGGTCGGCCATATGCAATTTGTGGCAAGCGACTCCCAAATATATAAATAGTGACCAACGAAATTAACGAAAATAATCAAATACGTAACGAGTTACGTCCTAAATAATTATGTGCAGAGCTATTCTACTGCTGACGGCCTTGCAGCATGACAACCGACTCTTTTCGTAAAGCTTTAGATGAAGTACCTTATATATATCAGAAGACAACCGACTCTTTTTGTAAATTTGTAGAAGATTTACCTAATATGTATATCAGATGACAACCGACTCTTTTTGTAAAGCTGTAGAATATTTACCGTATATATATATCTAGATGACAACCGACTCTTTTTGTAAATTTGTAGAAGATTTAGCTAATATGTATATCAGATGACAACCGACTCTTTTTGTAAAGCTGTTGAACAATTACCTTATATACATCTAGGTAATGACCGTGACCTAAGATCATATTCCACAATACTCCTCACGTGTGAACAATGAAAGCTGTTTATGTTAGTAAAAGATAGTTAGAGGATGAATGACAGGAATACCTGAGTATGAACATAAACAACAGACCATGTGCGTCTACATATGTTGATAGCGACGCAAGACAGCGACAACGGGGTCAAACAGGCGACACCATGGTTAGCTTGGAGACCAGTAAAGTAACCCATAGCAATTATTAATGCCGTAGGGGTGTGAGATGTTAGCAATCTCACATTTCTGCAAATGAGGGCGGTAGCCATCTCCTCTCCCTCGCAGTCTTTACTTCCCGGATTGTTCCGGTACCCATTTAAGGCTGGGTCGACCCGGGAGCCGTTGCGATCTGAAAAAACATTTCCGCCTCAACTGGGCAATGTACCCAGGACCACTAATATGCGAAGCCAGTGCGCTAACCACTGTGCTAAGCTTCTCCCAAAGTATAATATATGGATAGCATAAAAAGCTATGACTAGTATAAGAAGCTATGGAGAGTATAATATGGAAAGCTATGGAGAGTATAAGAAGTATGGAGAGTATAAGAAGTATGGAGAGTATAATATGGAAAGCTATGGAGAGTATAAGAAGTATGGAGAGTATAAGAAGTATGGAGAGTATAAGAAGTATGGAGAGTATAATATGGGAAGCTATGGAGAGTATAAAAAGCTATAAATAGTATACGAGAAAAGAAAACATGGTATTAACTGTATACTGAATATTACAACAATGAATTACAGCCACGCAATCTGCCGTTCACATGATACTACTGAAGCTTTCTTGTTAAAAACAAAAAAGGCTCAAAAGCTTTTCTCAGTTCCTCTCAACTAAAACAGATCAGCACATCATCTGCCGAAAGAACCACTCACAGCACGTAACTCCGTAGCTTCATAGTGGTTTCCATAGCTTCATAGTGGTTTCCAGAGCTTCATGGTGGTTTCCATAATTTCTTATCGCTTGCTGAAAGCTATATTTAGTCACCGAATCATCAATCACTGTTGCGTAAGATAGCAGAACAATGGATGATAAACTGAAAGATAATGTATGAAAACGTTGTCATTATCTTTCTTTTCACTGTCAACTTCTAAAAAGACAACGTGATAGACCATGTTTCCACTCAGAAATGACACAATAAACTAAGCAAGCTGTATGTAAACACAGATCAAAATTGATCGTTTTGCAAATTTCACAAGTGCCGAAGCGAACAAAACCACAGACTATATCATTCATGAGATAGTAAGGCATGAATATCGTTCTTATTATAAGATTATTAAGATTACACTTTGAGGTACAAAACAAGAAATAAAAATAAAATATAAGCTATATACATTGCAGATACAGCACTAAATGCGAACGAAAGATCAAGAAAATCTTGATTATAGCACGGAGTTGTCACTATGAACGTCTCAAAACCCACTCCAAAGTCATACTAATGTCGCAAGAATCACTCCAGTCATACTAATGTTACCAAACACATTCCAAAATCATGCTAATGTTGCAAAACTCACTCCAAAGTCATACTAATGCACGCACAATGAAATTAGCATACATACACTCAAAACAAATATGTAAAAGTCTTGTCCAGACTTCATTGTACTCGGGCCTCCCAGCATATATTCCGCCTCTTAATAACAAAGATAGCAACACGTTCTTTACAAGAGATTACTAGTCATACTGGGTTCATTCCCCAGCTGAGAAGGAAATGTTTTCAGATCGCAACGGCTCCCAGGTCGACCCAGCCTTAAATGGGTACCGGATTAATCCGGGAAGTAAAGACTGCGAGGGAGAGGAGATGGCTACCGCCCTCATTTGCAGAGCCTGTGAAATGTGAGATCGCTAACATCTCACACCCCTACGGCATTAATAAAATGCTATGGGTTACTTTACTTTTACTGTTTTTTACTAGTCATAGCACGCATCTGTAGCTTCAAGTTTCTTCTTTTTCATTCATCCTCAAACTTCAGATCAGCAGGAGAACGGAATGCGTCCTGTCATGCAGTAAAGCTTAGGTGTGCTATCTTTGCCTTTATGTTGGACACATCCAACTTCAGCATAGCTTCTGGGTCACTGTGATCATCCATGGGATTGGCAGCCCCCTCCGCCCTAAAACCTCGTTAGTCGCCTCCTACGACACGCGTGGTAGGTAACAGGTTGCTATTCTTTACTCCCCTTTAGGGCCTAGTCAACACACGCGCTGTAGTTTCACGCAATAATTTCCAGGTCTCTCCAAACATTGCACGTGTAAACAAAACGTCAGGACATGGTATCGAACCTAAGCCCACTTAAACAGAAGACAAATAGTTTACCCACTACACTATACACTATTTATAAATGCAATCACACAGGCACACTCATTCACATTCACACACATACAGCTACGTTGACACACCATATACAGAATCAAGGATACATAACAGTGGAAGGACAGACAAATAACCACTCCGGATATATCAAATTTCGCAAGGCAGATATTTGAAGTTTCCTTCCATTGTCAGCTAATTTCTAGTTGTATCTCGCCACTACCACGTCGATATGAACATCTCAATTAACTTAATCACTATGCTCGTGTGGGGTTGGGGGCCAAGAGTTTTATATACATAAGAAATGGAGGGGGAGTGGGTTGTGTGCCTGTATTTTTTATAATTCTACATTTCTACATCGATAATTCATTCAACATGAAAAATTTTACTTTTCTAAATGTGTATATGTAATACATTGCAGGTAACATCACACAGATAACAAAGCTCACACGAAATTTTGTATATGTATATACAGGGTGTCTATAAAGTCCATGTTCATTCATTTACATTTTTGGTGAAACTGCATCAAATGAATTGTGGGTACTTAGTGCATAGATGTGTGACGTCATTTATGCAACAACATTTATTTGTAAAATAGCTACTGTTCATGTAAAGTGAGTTTGGGATCACGTGACTCGTGGAACAACATAGTTATCCCATGTCATTTATTATTTCTTTCCACGCACGCACGCACGCACGCACACACACACACAGATATATATATATATATATATATGCACACACACTAAATACATACCAGTCACATCATGCAGCATTATTTGCTGCTTACCCAGCATATAATCATTTCGTTCTATCTTATAAAATCAACTCACCCTGGCCCTCTTGTCAGCCTGACGAAACGTGATCTTAATAATGTACCCTGACAGACACCGAGCCCTTATAGACCATAAGTATACAGTGCTATATATAGACTATAACTAAAACATGACAACACACATAATAGAACCACATCGACACTGGGATAGTCACGTATAATGTGAGTAAATTACTCTATACAAACCAGATTCCTTTCTAGAACAACTACACAAGACTTTTAAGTTGGTCGATGTGCTAGTTTCATTGATAGTTCGAGTCTGTCATAATTAAACTATATTTGAAATTACACAAATTTGTCCCTTAGTTTATTATAAGGTTTATCAAACATTATGTGAGAAGGACAGGGAACATTGGGGAGTAGGTTAGGTTGTGAGTATAATCAGGAAATATTGGTGGTGAGACTCAACATCTATGTGCTTGCTCATAAACATCAAACAAACAAATTAGTTTGGACACATTAAAAGACATGTGATTAAAACTTGTTGAAGACCTTACTTGAGGGCAAAGCCAAGCAAGAAGGAAGCAGAGATATAAGTGGGAGAGTAACATCGCGAGATGGACAGGTAATAGTCTAGCAGAGTGCACTACTACACGAGACGAGATGTTGGAGGTCTAATGCAGCCAACCCTGTTGCGGAAACGGCACTTAATGATGATGATGATGATGAACTGACGTCGGTACGGTCCGGACAAATCTATATGATCTACGTCCTTTAACCAGATGGCGATATGTATGAATGTTAAAAGTTAACGTAGTCTGTCGATCTATATTTTTCTTGTCATCCTCGTCAATCGTCTACTTCTACTATCTCATTGATCAATTCCAAACTTTGAAGTCAAGACACATGGGAAGAACTTGCACAAGATAGATCTACATGGCGTTTTACAATAAAAAAGAACGCATCATTTTGTGAACAAAGGAGAAATGCAGCAGCTCAACAGCAGAGAGTAGCTAGAAAATCACGGATAGGCCAAGATCCGTATACGGTGGTCATTCCATGCCCGAAATGTCCAAGGACATTTACAGCTCGAATAGGGCTCATTAGCCATCTACGAACTCATAATCAAGGACATAACTCTAATTGAATTTTCAATAGTGGATGTAACAAATGGTCATCATCACTTGTAATGGACGAACAACAAAATATCATCAAGCCAACCATCTGCTTACATCTTATGAAGTCAGCACTGTTATTCGGTGGATTCCTGGCCACTCAAACACACCTGGCAATGACAAAGCAGACAGACTAGCAAAGACGGGAGCACAACAAGAACAGTCAAATACACAAACAACCATGCACACAGTTAAAATGATGTTGAAATCTGTGAGCAAAGAGAAAAGGGTGAACACTGTGAGGAAAATCTATAAATAAATGGCCAGTCCACATCCTGAAGACAACATCAAACTCCTGAGAAGGAAAGACCAGAGAATAATTTTCCGACTTTGTACACTTTGTACACATGTACACACAGCTTAACAATCACCTGGACAGAATACAACCACAACACACTCCAGAGTGCCGACTGTGCACTCATCCCTGTGTTATTCGTTCATCACAAGTGATGATGACCATTTGTTACACCCACTTTTGAAAATTCAATTTTAGTTATGTCCTTGATTATGAGTTCGTAGATGAGTAATGAGCCATATTCGAGCTGTAAATGTCCTTGGACATTTCGGGCATGGAATGACGACAGTAGAAGGATCTTGGTCTATCCGTGACTTTCTAGCTACTCTCCGCTGTTGAGCTGCTGCATTTCTCCTCTTTTCACAAGATGATGCGCTCTTTTTTATTTTAGAACGCCATGAAGATCTATTTTGTGCAAGTTCTTCCCATGTATCGTGGTCTATTTCAAATGCTTTCAGTGAGTTCTTTAACGAGTCCTTGTAGCGCTTCTTTTGGCCACCTTGAGATCGTGTACCCTTCTCCAGCTCACCATAGAGAAGTACATTTGGCAGACGCTGGTCTGGCATATGCACCAAATGACCTGTCCAGCGAATCTGTGTCTGCATCAGGATCGTGTCAATGCTGGGGATACCAGCTAGATCAAGGACAGTGGTATCTGGAATTATCTTCCCAAACTTAGCGAACATTATTACTTCTAACAATATGACAGACATCATTAATGTTTAGGTTTCATCCCTATGTAACTGTTGACTACCACCTTTTTCAATGTCCAGCACTAGATGACGTCTGGAAAATGTTTCTCCCTCCAAGGCTATAGAAACACAATAATAGTTCACAAACACATTCATATATCACATAGGCATTGGGTCAAAGGGCATGAGCTCAAGGACCGCCGGATCAGTAACCAACCAACAATATAACAGACATAATGAATGTTCAGGCTTCTTAAACTTAGTGAAGATTATTACTTCTAACAATATGACAGCCATCATTAATGTTTACGTTTCTCAAAGTTAATTTGAATATTATTACTCCTGGCCATATCATCGTCTTCTGTGTTCATTCTTAAACTCCTGCATATTATCAGAATGTAGTTAAGAGAACATAATGTGTTGTGTCCTCTTTTACAGGCTTTTCTGCGATATCTGCACCTTTGGGTCTGACATCCTATTCATAATAGCTAACGGTTCTATTTGACCTATAAGGAATTAAACTAGCTAACAGTTCTATTTGACATATAAGGGATTAAACAGCCAACTCCACCCGATAAACACATTAGTCGCCTCTTATGACATGCATGGAAGGTAAACAGTGTAGCTATTTCTTTGCTTCCCTTTCATGCCCCGGCAACACACAGGCGTTTCTAATAATATGAGAGGGGAAGTGAATGTTATTACTTTTAACCATATGAAACGCCTGTGTGTTTCGTGGCCCAAAAGGGGAGCACAGAATATCAACACTGTTTACCTTCCACGCATGTGGTAAAAGGCGACTAAGGAGGTTATGGGATGGAGTTGGCTGTCCCATCTCATATAGGGTCAGTGACCCAAAGTCATGCTGAAGTCGGATGTGTCAGGCCAAAAGGCGCAGATATCGCAGCAATGTTGTAAACCATAACACAACTCATTTAGTTCTCCGGACTACATCCTGCTAATCTGCAGGAGTTTGAGAACGAATGCAGAAGAAGAAGAAGAAGAAGAAGAAAAACAATATGAAAGTCCTCGTGAATGATCTAACCAAATGATAGAAAAATAAATTATTAACTATATGAGAGAACAGGTGAACATTAACTATTCCCAGCCATAAGAGACAACACACTGTTATTGAGAGATTGTTATCCTAGAACAGTTTCAAATACTGTTTTTTTTCTTTTACAACTCACATAATTTTCATCGATTGGCTGAAATTTTGATTAGCTGTACTGTAATTCAATATTCTTGTTTTTTCCTATTCAAACCACGTGCCAGCATAAATAGGACAGTCAAGCTAAGAGAGTTAAATGTATGTTTTATAAGTATGTTTGATTTGGCCTCATACAAAACCTGCCTTTTCAATTTTAACCTGTAGATTATTAAGATATATTAAGTCTTCTTGAGATTTGATTACTGGTGGAGTATATAGCCGTATGACTAGAACGCAGGCCTTAGAAGTCCGAGGTTATGTGTTCAATCCACGGTTGTATTTGGAAGATGCAATGAAAATGATTCCAGTACACGTCGCGTTGTATCAGACTATGGCAAATCGGCCTTTATTTCCACAGCTAAAAAAGCATCTCTGTATACCTTAACAGGAAAACACGCAATAATAAAGATGAAACAAACAAGTAGGCAGATAGGTAAAGAGAGATGGACAAAAAAGAGCCAGACATAGAATTCGCAAGTAATAACTGCCTCTGCCTATAATCTAGTTTTCTGCTATGTTTGGTGTGACCTATTTAGAGCATTCATTTGTTTCTTTATGTTTCATTGTGAGACAACATGCATTTCTATTTGATTCAACCGCATACAAAAGTTGCCCTTTCAACTTCAACCTGTAGCTTATTAAGATATATTAAGTCTTCTTAATGCTTGGTTATTAGTATAACTATGTATTTCTTTTCGTCTCAAACTGTAGGATCAAGCATGTTTACTATAACGATGTATCTTTATCATTTCTAAGGAATGGTATTTATTTCCTTTAAAAAAAGGGACAACGATTGGTGTTCATGTCGACAATCTTTAGAAAACACAGAACATATTTTACGGAACTGCCAACTCTACTATGAAGAAAACTATGTTCATTTGAAACAGCTCTGACGAACAAGTTTTATAGGCCCCGTCTCGGTACTGGTGAACACAATTACAGTTCATTGATGAAAACCATACCAGCGTCTGACTTCAACTGGAGAACGAGGAAGTAGAAAAAGATCATTCTTTGTAGTGCTCTCTTTTCAATCAATCAAGTACCATGGCGAGTGACGTAGGCGATCATGTTTCTCCACTACTATCTGTCTCTTGTGTTGTTAATGAGTGTGGTCAACCTTTCTTTTTACCGAATTTAAACTATAGCTAACTGTTGATTTCATGTTTATGATATCAAGTCATGAATTCTATTCTCCAATCACATCATTTAATATCGTGATTTCAATCATTTTCTAAACACACACACACTATATATATATATATATCAAGGACATATATATATACACACTCGTGAGAAGACCCACGTTATGAATAGTTTCAACCCTTAATATCTGAGGACACGAAAACCTAGATATTAGGTATGCAGTCGACACCATATTAATAACAAGGGGACCCACATGTTTACAACGCATGATTGTGTCAGTCAAACATCATACTGAGGCACACAATCGTTTCCTCAATTCAAATAAAAAACACAAAAATAATGCCCATGAGTAGAGATAAACTCACACATACAATAGCCATTACATAGAACAAATAGAAACTGCCAGCAACTTTGAATATCTCGGGTCAACCATCAACACCACAGGAGATTGCCCTACAAATATCAGAAAGAGATTAGCAATGGCCCTACAAAAACCATTGCATATGAAAAAGCTATGGCAAATTAAAAACAGTGCGCAAATATATGCCCACATATTGAATGCACGCAATGTGTTATTTATTTTACACGCGTTGCATATTTTCACTTGACCTTGTTTCTTTGGTGAGAGAGACAAGTTCAAGTCATTATAACTGTTAATATATTTATATTTTTGTGTTTTTCATAGTTTTTTGTTTCTTTAAAAATGTCCCAGTTGGACCAAAAGGTAGAAAATGTTCCTTGTACTTATGTTTCATTGTTAGCTATTATTATTTACTATGATAGGTAGGTATTCTTTAGTAACCATTTTCCTTCATTTTGTTCATTTCCTAAAAACAAAACGACAACGTTACAACTTTTAAGATGCTATATCTTACCAATGGCAACATATGGCTGTGAGGCGTGGGCAATGGCATTACAATGGAAAAAAATATCGGCATTCGAAATGAAATATTATAGAAAGTTCCTAAGAGCATCATGGACAGAAAGACGAACCACAGCAGATGCCCTCAAAGATCTAAGCAAAGAAGACTGGCTCCTCAAAACTTTCAAAAAATGCAAGCTAACATATTTCGGACATATAAAGAGCCACAATAGTCTAGAAAGATTAATCATGAAGGGCAAAATTCCAGGAAAGAGAGCAAGAGGCAGACAAGACTATTATGGACATATGACATCGAAGACCTTCTCAAGAAGCTGGGCAACTTGCACAGAATCAAAACAGTGAGGACAACGTTCTGTAACAGACATGACACACATATATACATCAGTCGTGGTAAAATAGGTCTGTGGGTCACATATAGTCCACCAAGCTATTTATCTGAACAGCCAAGATGATCTAAAAGTATTTAATATGCTGGTCCCACCTCCTACAAAAATAAATCCTACTTGCTGCTCCAAGTGACCACCAAAAAAACCCCAGCTTTTTTAAACGACGGGACACGAAAAAAAGCTCAGAAAGATTTCCCTGATATATGTGTATATAAGAAAAATGTATATCCATCTCTAATAGATAGATATGTATATATATACATGTGGCATGTTGCAGTTTATATTGAGAAAACACACCCACAAATGTTCAGCAGAATAAAGTATACGTCGCAAGACCTATAGTGTTAAAATGCACGCAGTGAAGCCTGTTAACGAACTCTCATTTCAAGCATGAAACATGGTTCAAACTCCCAAATTTGTTAGCGTAGCATTCCACACCTGCAGATAAGTGTATCCCATGGTGTTTTACATCCACGTAATCAGACAACATTCTTCTTGAAATTAAACCTAACCGAAGACTTAGATTTCACTTCACTGGCACCAATGATTACCAGACAGTTCACAGAGTAAATGCCATCATTTGTAATCCAAAACGCCGAGTTCTGGACTGTACTATATGGTGTTTAAAGTAACTTTATGTCCCCTTCTGATATATAGAAGACTGTACAGACGATGCTATGCTCCATACAGTCGAATTTAGTCCAGCCTTATAGTATGAAAAGTAGTGGGGGGGGCGTCAGAAAGGAAGATCGATAATAAATGAGATTGATTATATATATATATTACGTATACCATGGGCAGCTAAAATGACAATTCAAGAAGTGTAAGTAAAATCAATAAACGTCGAAGAGGGTTGGCTCCTTAACAACATCTTAACAAGAAAGATGTGGGGTCTGGTTCTTTTAAAGGTAATGATATGTCCCATGGCAGCAACCTGCCATTGGTAATGAAGATAGCCCTTCATGTACTAAGCCGCAGTAACTATTATGTGGGATGGCCCGTTCCCTTCCTTGCTGTCTTTACCTCCCCTAACTCATGCATCAGGTACTCAATTACAGTTGAGTCGACTGGAGGAGTGTTCGTGTCAAGCGAGAAATCACAACCCGGATTTTATTTTTGCCCGGACGTGGTTTCGAACCTGACATGCTGTAACATAGTGATAGAAAGCAAGCTCACTATCAACTAGATTACCGCGCTCCTCTTATGATCATATACAGAGACATAACAGCATGGAAAGATTAATCGTTGAAGGCAAAGTTAATGGCAACAATGGAAGAGGGCGCCCGAGACGGCGCAGTTATATATCAGATTGCTTTAAAGTGTCTCTGGTTGCGACAGGTCAACTGCCCAGAATCACGTAGTGTTCAGAAAATACATAAGGAAGACCTCGTTCTGGAAAGAATGTCACATGATGCATATATTACAGACTACGCTCTCATAAAAATATGTATGTTTTATTAAATAGTTTGTGGTTATATCTCTTATAGACAGGCGCCGTCGACCTTAATTTAATGTTTTACCTCTCATAGTGAGGCGCCGCTGACCTTAGTTCAATGCGCTTCTGTTCATAGTGAAGCGCCGCTGACCTAAATTCAATGTTTTACTTATCAAGGACCATAATTCATTTTTTGTACTTCTCATAGTGAAGTGCCAAGGACCTTAATTCAATGTTTGACCACGATCTCCTATATACTTTTGATTAAATATGATGTGCATTCATGCAATAACATATCTAATATGTTTAAATGCAAGAAAACATGTATGCTACGGTGTGTGTCTTTAAACAAATTGAAAATACCTGAAGTTTAAACAACAAGTTTAAACAGTTAACTAAACAGTTTCAGCAGTTAACTAAACAGTTAAACAGTTAACTAAACATTTAACCAGTTAACTAAACAGTTAACTAAACAGTTAAACAGTTAACTAAACATTTAACCAGTTAAATAAACAGGAACACGCAACTCAGATAGTAGATTCTCATAATAAACACAAATTTATCAGTAATCATCTCAGGATGCAAGAAGTTTTCTCCTGTTCTGCTTGGTAAATCCACATTGGCAAAAGTTTTTTATAAAGAGTTTTGCAACTCAAAATCACTTCATTGAAAATGCATGAGACATTCACTCAAAGTGAGCAGTAAATCAAAACAATAATGCATCTGACCAACTCTTGCAAAACACACCCGTGACGCGCATAATTCTTTATTAAATAAACCAATACAATTTATCGACAATTTTTCCAGAAGTATTTATTGCTATTACTGTTCTCGGGAGTCGTGATGATCAGATTTCCTGAACTGCAGCCCCATTCATTTGTATTGTCACGCTCTTTCATTATATCCAAACTTGACTCACGTCAGTGGTTAAAATAGCGTGCCTGACCATAAGAAATATCAACATTTTAAAAAAAAAGTTAGTGGTGTCATTACACACGGGACAACATCATATCAAATCCCTCTCCAGAATAGTCCTCTGCGCCGATCTCTCATCAACTCAGATCAGTAACACATTTGACGTTTTACGTTATTTTCAGAAAGTATGTAATATCGTACCTAGAACAATAGTATCCCGGTAAATGCACACATGAACCAGATGTGACGGCAGATTTTAAACTCGCTCCCTCGATAACAGAAGGCAAAATGTTGAAGCACTTCAACACGGAGAGATATAGCATATCTAAAACTTATAATTCAAGATGTATACTCACATGCTTTATATCAATCTATGTATCACGGGTATTCAAATATTTAGGAACAACGATGACCTCATATTGAAAAAGTTGATGAAAGATAAGAGCACAGCCAGCATTCCTAAAAATGACGAATATACGGTGTAATATGTTCCTATCAATAAAGGTGAGGAAGAAAGTTTGACGGATTTACGTAACACGGATTCTAACATATGGATGCGAATCGTTGACAATAAATAAACAGGAATGGTGGAAAATTAGAGGCACCACTGTGATGTGGTTCTATGGATGAATGCTGAGAGTATCATGCACAGCTAGAAAAAAAAATCTACCGTGGATTCGCTGAAAGAGTCAAATATGAGACGGTGGTTACCGAATAATATCAGAAAGTAAATGTTTATTTTAGTTGGACACGTTATGGAACAGGAAGGTCTGTAGAATACAGCAGGTAAGATAGAAGGTAAAAGATGACGATGGCGACTGTGTGAGAATATATTAGATAGTGTGAAATTGTGGCATGGCAAAGAGTCAACAACAATCCTGATTAAGAATACTGGAAATAGAGCAGTAGAGATTCATGATCGCCTACGACAACCGATACATGATGATGATGTACCACAGTCGATGTCAGTACAGTGCATAATTCAAAACTGTCACAGAAAACATCAATAATAAAATAAAAGTGTCCGCATACCCAGGAATATCCGTCAATCCACCATGTTCTTATCTACTTCAGTATAGATTGGAGATTTTCACTTTCACAAAATACATCTTTTTACCATGGACGCCTAACGCAATTCATCATTAATTTTTTTAATGTTAATATTTTTAAAATAGCTTTTATGGTGAGTTCTTCTCCTTTCAACAGTCCATGGCATTAGTCCAAGTGGGCTATATCAGAGTTGTTTAAACCATGCAAATTAAAGGAGGTCACGGCTAAGATAACCATGACACCATGACCTCTGAAATACCACTATTAAAAATGCCTACAATACTTGTATGTTCGACCCGCGAGCATGTTGAATATTTCACTAGTAAACCATCAAACCAACCAGCATGTAACAACAGTAAATCTCTAGTAGATAGCATTCTTACATGGTCAGCCTTTCTTATTGTGAAAGCCCAAAAATGATCGTCTACAGTATAAGGCCGACTGACTAACCACCCTTCTAAAATAACTTATTTGAATATTCCAGTATAATAACAGTGATCAATGAAAATCACGGCAATAGTCAAATGAGTCATTGCGAAAGCTGGATTTCCAATTCGCCAGTAGATCTTATATTGTAGTCGGTCATGGCCTAACATTGCTGTTATCTATACAGTTATGTTTTACCACATCTAAGTACGACGAACTTTTCACTGAAAATTACTGAGAAATGGATCCTTCTGCGTATAATACAAAGTATTGCACACCGCTGAGAATTGGAGCAATATGTATATGAAATATAGGCCTAACGTTTTGAAGGAACCCATAGCAACACACACACACGCACTGACACAAAAGAATCCGAAAGTTCTATTTCTCGTAATTTCTTCGGTTCAACTCCTGGTACTTTCGTTCTTCAGTCGACCCATCAATTGAATTGTCTTGGACACGCCAGTTGGAGAAGGCAGTCAATGCTGTTAACACTATTTCTACTCTCTCAACAGAAAGAAAGCTTATACTTGCTACTGTGATGCAGACCACACTTCACACTCCTACGACATTCTATGTGTATGACTATTTACTCTGTTTTATTTATTACTTTCCCCCTTCTCCCTAGCCCCTTTTCATGTGTAGCAATACAGTGATAAGTTATCATCTTCTTAATTCTTATATCCAAATCTGAGAACGTTCACTCTATGGCAGCACAGGACAGTTTGCTAAACCTGTATGATTTCTGTAGTTTGAATAGATTTCAACTGAATAAATGGGAGATAGTGAAACTGTGTGACATATACAGACAGAGTGTCATATACAGCGTTTTAAATATACAGATTTGGATGAGCTCTTCTTGTCTAGCTTGATAGCAGACCTACACATAAAATAAAACCCATGTACTGTTTCTAGCAGGGTTTCACTGGCACGAGATCTATATTGATTGTAGTGACATTTTGATTTTATTTTTTTAAACTAATGCAGGATCTACAGCTCAAGTTGGCTATTTAGTCATCCGAAGAAAATGTAGCTGACAGAGTTTGGACTTTTTGAGGCTAGCACATTGTACTGCTTGTACAATTTCAGCTATTCATAGGTGTACAATATTTACATAATATTTTCATGGATTCTATTTCTGCCTTACATTCTCCACTTCCGTGTACTTATATAGTGTTGTTTTTTTTTGTTGGTTTTTTGGGTGGGGGGAGGGGACTCCGCCTTACAATACGTTAACCTATCGCATTGTATCCACTGTAATATATATATATATATATAACGTGCCCTTTACAGAACGCTGTCCTGACTGCGACTCTGTAAGTCTCTCGGTTCGCGCAAGTTGCCCATCCTCTCCCAGTGTCATGTTCAGAAAGTCTTCGATATCCTGTGTCTATCGTAGTCTTGGTCTGCCCTTTGTTCTCTTTCTGGAACCCTTTTCCTCCATGATTAATCTTTCTAAACCATTGTGTCTCTTTAAGCCCGAAATATTTTAGCTCGCGTTTTAAAATAAAATAGTTTTGAGGAACCAATCTTCTTCAATGTTCAGGTCTTTCTGTCCATTATATTCTTTGAACCTTCTATAACATTTCATTTCTAATGCCGATATTTTCTTTTTCATTACGGATGTCATTGTCCATGTCTCACAACCATGTGTTGCCACTGGAAAAGAATATAGCTTTATAATAGTTGTAAATTTGTTTTTCTTGTTTTTTTTCCTTGCCATAGATTTCTCCTCTGTGATGTATATTTAGGGACATTGCTAATCTCTTTATGATCTGTACTGAGCAATCCCCTGTGATTTTGATGGGTGACCAGAGATATTCAAAGTTGCTAACATTTTCTATCTGTTCTGTGTCAATTGCTATTGTAGGTGAGAGTTTATCTCTGCTGTATATGCATTATTTTTGCCTTTTTTACATTGAGAAAATTATTGTATGTCTAGCTATGATGTTTGATTGACCTACTCATAAATGTGGCTCCTTGATTGTAGGGCGGTGTCATCTGCACTCTTAATTTATTAAAACTGTTTATATGGGTCTTCTGGCACTTTTCGCATTTGTTTTCTTGCGCATATGTTGAACGTGTGCGATGAGAAGATATATACCAATTTGACTTCGTTTTTGGACCTCAAACAAATTAGATATTTCTTCATTGAGACGGACAGAAGTCTGTTGTTTCTGTTTAAGCATTTTAATGAGCGATATGAGATGGTGTTGAAAGCCCATGTTGTCCATTATGTTCGATAATTGCTGACGTGTTACGCAGTCACATGCCTTTGAGCGTCTCTGAAACAGATGATATATCTGCCTTGAACTCTCTGCACTTCTCTATTATATTTCTCGTGTTGAAGATGTGATTATTCGTAAATCCACTGCAACACGTCAAATTTCAAGAAATAAACATACAGTATTTTTGAATAGCAGTAGACCTTATTTGTTATATATATATATATATAATTTCCAGAATAAATTTTGGGTATTAATGTTTTTCTTTTATTATTATTTATTAGTATTATTATTATTTATATTCCAAGGAGTGTTTAAATGAAACTCTCCCTTGCTGCATCACCAATGTCAGCACGCGAAGACCGTGAAGACAGCATACGGGTGTAATAAGTACACGTCAATTAAATAATGATCATTCGTTTCCTGTTGCCACTCCGGAAATATTTCTGCCCAGTGTGATGTCTTCAAAACAGATTTTCCAACATAAACCACCTGCACATATAATGATTAGTTATCACAATGATTGGCCATGTTGTCGACTATCTCCACGAGACACTAGGCATAATGTTCGTCTGTCGAAGTCAACATGACCATTCATCTCAACTTGTGTGATTTGGCTTTATGTTCACATATTATTTTGTTATATGTTCTTATTGGTATTTGGTTTGGATTCATTCTCGTAAGGTGACCGAACCATTTTACTTGATGTCTTTCGATATGTTCAATCCATGAACCTACTCTTTTCCGAATTTCTTCATTTCTTATTTTATTTAGTTTAGTAACCATTGTATATGTTCTCGGCCACTTCATTTCACGTGTAAGGAGTTTCTTTTGCTATTAAATATTATATAAGGACTGTTAAAGATCATGTTTGGCATTGATAGCAGAGTGTTGGTATAAATATTATAGATGTTATCTGTCTTGATTTCCATCTTGATCTTTGAGTGAAGAAGTAATGATGAAAGATGGTAATTCACTGTGATTACTTTCTAGAACCTTGTTGTTATTTCTCTGTCCAGTCTTCCATTTTCGAGAAAGAAAAATGCTGTCTAAGTATTTAAATTCTTTTGCTTGTTTCACTGTTGTGTTTCCTATTGTTATATCCATTGCTGTTGCATTAGTAGTAGTGGTAGCAGCTATTATTGATTTTAGTATTATTATTAGTGCTACTATTATCCAACAATATTATTGAATTGACAACATGGCGAAGGCCTACGAGTTATTCTCTATGACAATAAACATCACTAAAACTGTGACAATGTGCCAGAGATCTACAGTACCAATAAACATCATTTTAAACAACACTCATATAAAGCAAGTCGACAACTTTTGCTACCTAGGATCCGCAATGACATGCACCCTTTCCTTAGACAATGAAATAAACGTATGTATAGGGAAAGCGGCTACCATTTTGTTTGACTGTCAAAGCGAGTTTGGAGAAACCATAAGCTAAACTTGAAAACAAAGATACAAATCTATCAAACATTTGTTTGAAACGGATCTGAAACATGGATTACCTATACCAAACATGAGAGGAGACTTAACATCTTTCATCTAAGATTTTTCCGCAAGATCTGAAAGATTAAGTGGCACGACAAAATCACCAACATGGAAGTGTTGCGCCGCACTCAGCTACCATCTGCCATGGAAACACTCAATATAAATAGATTGCATCGGCTGGGATACGTCCGCAGAATGCCAAATTACCGAATCCTAAAACATTTACTATCTGGGGAAATGGCTGAAGGTCATCAGCCCTCAGTAGACCAATGCTTAGGTATAAAGACATTTGTAAATTCTCAATGAAAGGCTTCCACATAGAATCCAAAAACTTTTAAAAAACACGGCCAAAACTCGAGATGTCTGGAGGCAGAATCTGTGTGCGGAAGCAGAAATATTCAAAAATAATATGTTTAAAGATATGGAAAAAAAAGAGAGAAAAGCGCAAACAAAAATCTTCCGTTGTTGTGATATGATCGCTTGAAAAGTCCCTCATTCCTGAAAAAATATTTAACGAATTACTTCTTCTTATTGCAAGACAGTCTGCAAGACGCAAAGGGTCATATATTTTATTATTCATAGTATTCCTATTCCTTATTATTATTATTATTGGTGGTATAATTATCATTATAACCACCACCATTATTATTATCATTTATTATTACCATTACTATCACTAATATTTGCAATAATGCATTCTGAACAAGCAAATATTTGGAAAATGAGCCCTGTAAGTGTTTGCAATTATTTCCTTTTAAACAGATGAGGGCCATTAACTTAGTTCAAATAATCTGAGATTTTGTTAATATTTCCTTGAAATGACAACAAACTTTGGGTGAAACGCGCTAATGAGAAACAGTTGATTGTGTGTTCTAATTGAAATTGCCAATCGATACATTTCAAGTCCGTTAAAAGCTTTCAGCCAGTAGAATGTAGCAGTTGATCTTCAGAAGGAATTCGCAAAACTATTCTCAATCATTGAATTTCATCAGCTAGTGTATGACGTTCCACTTTTTCCATTAAACAGTGGTTCTCGGCTCGTTAATAGATGTGACACACTTTCAGCTATCTATGTAAAGTCAAATGTAAACTGAGCTATATAAAAATCGTACTACACGTTGTTTTTTTCTTTACATAAGTGTTCAGTTGCCTATTAGGTGGCTGACCTGAAACCAGACATATTCAAAAGCAGAAAAGGTGGTATTCCTCAACATTCTCAATGTATGACCCCTTGTACCCTACTTAGTTGTGGCTGGGTGAAACGGGAATTGTTTTTTCTTCATATCACAAATAATAAATGAGCTCAAAACATGCATGGAAGTTATATTGCGTGATGTTATATTGGATATGATTGGATTTGAAGTTGATAAGTTGTCTGTGCCAGGTCGCGAGGTTATCAAGATATCATATAGATTTAAAAAATATATAACAAATTAACTTGGATGACCGATTATAAATAAACACAATAAACTTTGGGCAGATCTTGGTGGTACTGTGCAACCTGAACTTCGAGCTACCATAAGTTTACTGGATATTCAACCATTAAGTAGCCCTTAAGGATTTAAATGCAGGTTCTAGAAACATACCCTGTCTAACAACTACCAAGAGATGTATTTCAGAGAGAGGTAATATAAAACAACTGCTAGAACATGGAAAAATTCATATATAACTGGTACACGGAGAAGATTAACAGTCATCTGCACACAATAACAATCATTCACATAGAAAATAGAAAAATAGAAAATAGTTCATCCAGCTAGAAAATAGTTCTCAACATTCTGATACTTGTTACAGTAGTTTTTAACCTGTGCAATGTGATGGCTCTAGGTAATCTATTGTCTATTCCCATGTGGTTTGTGATCCACTCTTGCCGTTAAGCGTAGGGGTGATTGGAGCTCGAGCTTGCGTTCTAAAGCCAGATGTGTGGCCTCGGCTGTGCTATGACCGTGTCTGTTCAGGATGTCCCTGGCGTTTTCTATCCATCTTTCCGTGGTCTTCCTCTGGCTCTGTACTCTATCTCATTTGGTTATATGCTTGTATGGGCAACTTTTCGTGACGCATTCTCATAATGTGGTCAAATCACTTGATCTGTTCTCTCTCTATGTAATCTCTACAAGATATTATACCTATTCTTTATACTCTAGGTAATGAACCTTTCAAATAATATATAAAGTGCATCTGATAATTTCAATTAAAACGTATTAACATATTCTGTTTTAACACTAATAACTATTAATTAATTGCACACTTGTTAATAAATGAGTGTATCAAATTAGCAAACGCGTAAACATAGTTGTGGTATGGGGTTCAAACCTCCTTGTGAATATAGCACATCACATTTAGTATTCTAAAAAATATATAGCATAATCTCATTCGGAACGACGTAGCAATTAATCCAGAAATTTTTAGCTGTATCTTCTTGTGTCATCTCATGTCATGTGACGTATTCTCTCCAGAACGGTGTATTCCCAACGAACTCCTATAACCCTTCTGTCTTTGGCCACGCTGTTTGCATTTTCCAACGACGTATTTTTGTTATCTTAAATGTCATCAATTCATCGTCTTCTTGATCTGCCATTTCTCCTCCGCTCAGGTTCTCTCCCTCCATTCGTTGTCTTTCTTAACAGTTGTGTCTCATTATATGACCAAACAGACGTAGCTTTCTTTTTGTTGTTGTGTTCCATAACCAACACTCTGGTATCTAGACAATATAAATACATTCAGAAGGCTGCCATTACTTTCTTAAGTGCCGGCAGCGGGGTTTGAACCTCGTACCTTGGCCATCGTACGTGCTCTGTACCACATCAAAGCTGGACATTTAATGCAAAGGAAAAGTTAAAGCTAGGATGAATATTTTGCGATTTTCCCCCACAAAGGAGGTCTGTAAAAAGCTACCTAAAAGTATAGTGCAAAGTTGTTGCATGTTTAATTGACTACCTAAGACAAAGTCCTACCCACGGCCCTTCAAATGAATACAAGTTTAACCATGCAATTAGTGTGACGCTTAAACTGTTGTATAAACAATTATAGAACCGTTTATTTAAATGGAGAGATATTTTGTTAAATTA
The DNA here is from genome assembly GCA_034231615.1 of Meghimatium bilineatum. Classification (NCBI taxonomy): domain Eukaryota; kingdom Metazoa; phylum Mollusca; class Gastropoda; order Stylommatophora; family Philomycidae; genus Meghimatium; species Meghimatium bilineatum. Next base: position 34,283,393 of record CM067317.1, on the reverse strand, counting down.
ATTATGAAACTGTCACAGAACTAGACCGGGACACTGTTATTGGTTAACTGTATTATAGCGATCTTCAGATCTCGAAGCTATTAAAGGGTAGAGAACATGTCACATTGTGGTATGGTCATTACATTTTAATATGCCTCGAGATATTATCCATTGATGATGGTCGTTTAAGTATTTACATACCGCCAGGAAGCAGATCAATGGGATGTCCGTAAATTACGTCAACAAACAGCGTAGTGTAGGGTGACAAACGTTGACAGTTGTTGACAAGGGAAAGGGGTGGGGGTGAATGTTGGACAAATGTTGGTGTCAGCAGTACTGTTTTTATACACCAATTAAATTGCACGCACTTGAAAATTGTTTCTAAAAATGTGAAACAAAACATTTAATTTTTGCGGACTTTTTTCTTCTAAGACATATTTTGACAACTAAGCAGGAAACCCGGGAGGAGGATGAGGGGTTGTTTTCTCCCTTACGGCTCCATCAGAAGATTGGATGCAACGGCGCATAGCAATAATCCATGCTTCAGTCAGTTATTCCCATAATTTTGGTTAATCATGAAATCGTTCAAGACTGCTTTTCAAAATTGAATTCATCACACAAAGTATAAATAAAGTCGAATCTTTTCAAACATAATTTTCAAACATCGTTACTAACAATTATTATGTTGCACTACCCACAGAAGACATGGCATGATCTGTGGCCCGATAATCAAAGAAAAAGAACTACTGGACAATATAAAATATCTTGGAAATGAAATATGTGTGCCAAGTAAACATCACCTTTGTTGGTATACAGCAGTTGTGGAAGGCAGAGGTCCATAAAATGCGACAGGCATACACCAAGAAAACTGTGGAATACAGGGTATTAATGGGATACTTGAAATGAAACTGGAAGCAGCGGAGAACTGGTTATAGATCGAGTCTGTAAATGAGCTTGTGATGAGCTCCAAATGCGTAGAGGATTGACTTACCTGTACTCGGGTTACTACATATATACTCGTTTCCTCTCAATGAAGCGGCGCGCCGCCTACCGAGAGTACCACCCACAGCACGCAACTTCGTCGCTTCAAAAGATACTCCCCGGGGATCTCCGAAAAAGTCCACTTTATAAACAAGACTTTGTAAGCGGGATTCCAACTCGAGACGTCTTTAACACAAAGTGAACCTTAACCATTTACACCAATGAAATCCTCTCAGCGAGTGGTGAGAGCGACTATTGGTTAAATGAAGATGGAATTACTTGTAAAGTATTCAATATATAAATGGAGAAGAATCATACAATTATTTTAAAAAGAACAATGTTCTTACCTTAATGAACTCAAGGTCTCTCGTGCACAACAGGTATGTATATGTATATAAACCGTTAGGTATTCAACAGCGCCGTTCTGGGGGAAAAAAAAACAAATAAAGTATACTCTCTTTGATTAAGTATGATTGTATGCTCTTCATTGTTTGTTTATTGTACTATACGCACCAACAGTCGACCACCGCAAGAGATCATAACAACAGATTCAGACTTGGTGCATATTTCTGGTGTGTCCGAAGATGACTGAAAAGTCACACTCTGGCATATTAGGAGAGGCGTATGGTCAGAATTGAACATCTGTGTTTTTGCTGTTTTGTCCTGTGGGACAAATTTTTTCTCTGTGCCTATCAATGTTGGTGTTTCAGAGATTCTAGCTCCCTTTGTTAGTGCTGCTGTGCCACATCATTTAGCGACTCTGGATGATGGATTACCAGGATGTGACATCGATTTGTTTTGATTTTTTTATTTAGAGTCCTTGGAGTGCTTCTTAAGTGGTAAAGCTTTTCGCCTTGTGTTCAAGAGGTTATGGGTTCACATCCGGCTTGTGTCGTCTTGTTTACAAGGTGGATTTTTTTTCTGAGATCCATGTGGATTATCGCTTGCAGCTACGAAGTCACGTGCTGTTAGTACTCTCGGCAGGCGGTGTGTCGCTACGTTGAGAATGACGGAGTACATATGTGAAACCAAGTACAGTGGAATCAATCCTCTACGTTTTTTAACCCTTTTTAAACCTTTACATTTTTGTCCGGACATGTGGGTGTTGAGGGCAATGAACGAGCCAATACACTGGTGAGCATTATCAGAGTGTCAGGAGATACATCAATAGATCGATGAAATGCGCTGAGGAACATCGTTCGCTCAAAAGATTTTCAAACGTGTGAATCGTGGTTTATCTCAATCCTGAGTGAGATTTGTGTATGAAATGTGTAATTGTGCATGAGATTGATGTATGGATTGTGAAATCCTGCGTGAGATTTGTGTGTGGATGTCAAGAGCCCGTAAAGAGAAGAATAATTGATATGCAAGAGACTGATAAATTAATATCGAAATGGAAACGTGGGCCGCTACAGTTTGATGGGGGATCGAAACACCTACAGAATTGTCCCGTGTGAGTTGATGATAGCGTAGTCATAACTTCATACATGATGTGTGGCATGACGAGCATGCTGCTTGGTTTAACTTGTAGGCGATTGCTTGTGCACAGACATCTAATATTTTATAATAAATTTGATTGGTCAGCGATCTAGGTAGGTTGCTGTTATATTCTCATTCTGTATAAGCTATATGACCAGATCTCTCACTGTATATTTAGTTATTCAGGAAAGAGTTGACGACAGTACTTGAGCTAGTTGGAATCAGGCACGGTAAACCACTTGCACGATCTCCGTAAGTGAAATGTGTACAATATTTAAACAATAGTTTAAATACATACTCGAGAACAGGAAGGC